>MU667709.1:47360-118724 GCA_026770625.1 Nicotiana glauca
AGGGGAGTTCAGGGTGTAATTTTGGTGGGGTTTGACGACTGACCGCCGCCGTGGGCGATTTCCGGCGGGCGGTCAGCGGAGGAGCGAAGGTCTGGTCTATGGGAGTTTTAAGAGATGCAAAGAGAGGGTGGCTTCTTAGGGGGGGGGGGTTCTGATTTTGGGTATATTAAATCGATGGTTTAATTAGGGCCGTTGGATGATTGGAATCCAACGGCTCTGATTAAGGCACTAATGTAAACGGGGTCGTTTTGCACAATTGGGGTTGGGTCGGGGAAAACGGGTCGGGGATGGATTGGGTGAGGATCGGCGTCTTTGGACCGTTAGATCAGGTTGATTTAATGGCTCAGATTAAATATGTCCAAACGACATCATTTTTGGTGAGTGTGGAGACGGGCTGGATTGAGGGACGAGTTTGGGCCTGTTTTGGTTGGGTATTGTGTGGAAATTGTTTGGGCTGGCACAAGCTTGGCCCATGTTCATCCTTTTATTTCTATTATCATTTCTTTTTTTTCCTATTTCTCTTAAAACAAAACTAAAAATCCTAATGTAAATTATAAAACTCCAATTAACTCACAAATGCTAATTAACACTTAATAATAATTCTCACACACAATTAAATGCCAATTTAAAAGAAATAACACAATTTTGACACTTTAAACGTTATAATGTGAAGTACGTTATTTTTTGATTTCTTTTTATTTTTTTTGTAAAACAACCACTTACTTAATTAATCCTAAATGTAAATGCAACATATTTTTGTTTTTTCATTTATTTAAACACATAAATATGCATGGAGACAGGCAAATAATGACATAAAATACGACGAAAATTCACAAAATGCACACAATAAAACCGAAAATTTTTGTTTTGATTTCTTTGGGAGTAGTTCGTGTGGGGCAAAAATCATGTGTTCACAGCTGCCCCTCTCTGCCCGTAAACATGAAGATTTTTCGTGCAAAGACAAAGTGAGCGGATACGAGCGATTTTTGCCCGTTTCAATACTCCGTGTGAAGCACTTTGAAAAGATTTGACCGAACCTCTGCTTCAAAGGTTTCCTACACATCCTTGGCTAAAAAGGAATCAGGTCAATGTAATTCGGGAAGTTTCGGCAGCTAGGACTACCATGAGACTGTTGTTTTACTGTTACTGTTGTTGCTGCTGCTACTGCTTACCAACCTCCTTATTACACCGTGCTAAACAGAAAATAAGAAGCTAGACTAAACTAGTCAATGAATTGTAAAATATTATCTAGATCTTCAACTTGCGCTTGTGTCTGTTGTTGCCTTGATGCCTTGTATTTCCTCTGATGTTCCTTTATTTCTGATTTGACTTGTCGGCTTCTCTTCCACAGGTGGATGCCTAATTGCTGAACACGAACTGCTTCATTTCCTTCTTGTGAAATCCGAGTTATTATTCTTTGAAACTTCAATTGCCTTCTTTTGAACATTATTGCCTTCCTTATGATTTCAGAACTTGAATTTATGCTGGGGATCTTGTTGTAATCCTCTGTTTTTACCGACTTCAACTTGAAATGTATTCCTCTGTTATACGGGCGGGCTCCCGACTTCAATCTTTAACTCGAAATGTATTCCTCTATTATACGGGCAGGCTCTCGACTTCAATCTTCAACTTAAAATGTATTCCTCTATTATACGGGAGGTCTCCCGACTTCAATCTTCAACTTAAAATGTATTCCTCTGTTATACGGGCGGGCTCCCGACTTCAATCTTCGACTTGAAATGTATTCCTCTGTTATACGGGCGGGCTCCCGACTTCAATCTTCAACTTAAAATGCATTCCTCTGTTATACGGGCGGGCTCCCGACTTCAATCTTCAACTTAAAATGTATTCCTCTGTTAAACGGCCGGGCTCCCGACTTCATCTTCAATTCGAAACGTATTCCACTGTTATACGGGTGGGCTCCCGACTTCAATCTGCAACTTAAAAGGTATTCCTCTATTATACGGACGGGTCCCGACTTCAATCTTCAATTTAAAATGTATTCCTCTATTATACGGGCGGGCTCCCGATTTCATCCTTCAACTTAAATGTATTCCTCTGTTATACAGGCGGGCTCCCGACTTTAATTTTCAACTTAAAACGTATTCCTCTGTTATACGGGCGAGCTCCCGACTTCAATCTTCAATTCAAAATGTATTCCTCCGTTATACGGGCGGGCTCCCGACTTCAATCTTAATCTTAAAATGTATTCCTTTGTTATACGGGCGGGCTCTCGACTTCAATCTTTAACTTAAAATGTATTTTCTGTTATACGGGCGGGCTCTCGACTTCAATCTTCAACTTAAAATGTATTTCTCTGTTATATGGGCGGGCTCCCGACTTCAATCTTCAATTCGAAATGTATTCCTCTGTTATACGAGCGGGCTCCCGACTTCAATCTTCAACTTATTATGTATTCCTCTGTTATACGGGCGGGCTCCCGACTTCAATCTTCAACTTAAAACGTATTCCTCTATTATATGGGCTGGCTCCCGACTTTATCCTTCAACTTAAATGTATTCCTCTATTATACGGGCGGGCTCCCGACTTCAATCTTCAACTTAAAATATATTCCTCTGTTATATGGGTGGGCTCATGCTTTCAATCTTCAATTCGAAATGTATTCCTCTTTTATACGGGCGGGCTCCCGACTTCAACTTCAACTGCATTCTATCGCCGTCATTCCTTCCTGCCTTCTGAACCATTTTCCTTCTATCTTGAATTATCTTTCTTCAGAATTGCTTCCCTCAGAACATGTGTTGTCTTCTGCAAACTGCTGGGGGAATTATCTTCTTCCATTAAGACTTGTTATTTTCCTTCTTTCAACCTCTGGGGATAACACTAGTTCAAAGACCACTTCCCTTAAAACTTGTGTCATCTTGCTTCTTCCAAGACTACTTGACTCAGAGCTTGTATTGTCCTCCTCCGAATTTGCTTTCTTCGAAACTTGTTGTCTCACTTTCCATTAAAACTGGAATTGCTTTCCTCGTTCCTCTGATGCATATCCGATTTCAAGAAAATATTCAAACATGGAAGAAAATTTTCTGCCCCAGTTTGATAATCTTCCTTGTGGCATGTCTTTCCGCCATCAATAACATGTTCCTTACCTGCTTCAAATCAAAGAAAATTTTGTTAGTTTAAAACATGGTGAGCGGTCGTGCCGATCCTACTGGGGTTGGTTTTTTTCTTTCCCTCTTTTCCATGATCCGCGTTGTCCGATCATTTTGAAACTTGGTCAATAATTTGCCAGGGATGCTCCTACCTCTTGGCAATTCTTTATTCACCAACTTCTCGACTGTTGTTTTCCATTTTACTCCAAATTCTCCCAAAATCTTAGACCAATCCATCATTTGGTCTTACAACGACATCTTTCTTGTTCCATTACGCTTATCTTTGGTCAGTCCTATCCAAATTTCACTTTGCACCATATTGGAAACTGGTAGCAGGCTCTGAAAATCCTTCTTAAAAATAAACTACCATTTAAAAATATTTAAACAAAAGAAATGAAAAATGATTACTTCAAAGGATAGAAAAAGAAAAATCTTTATGAACAACTGCTGGGGAGAATAAAAAGGAAAGAAAAACCTTATGCTGGATGGTACCACCGATCCCAATGATCATGTCATGCATTATGGATAAATCAACCCAGTCTATTTATATCAATCAATCTTTCTGATGGCCTTACGGTTTCTTCAAAAGTCCCGCAACCCAACTCTTTCGCTGAATCAACATCTTTATTTTGCTTGATGCCTCGACGAATCCTTTCTGTCAACCTTATCTCGTTCATCCCCTTCTTAACTCCTAGTCGCCTCATAGTGCCCTTCGAGGGGTTTTCACTAATAAGACTCTCTCATTTCTCTCAACTCTCATCGCCTTATGGTGCCTGTGAAGGTTTTCATCGGTAAGACTCTCTTATTTTATTTTATCAGCTGGGGATTGGAGTGTTACCGATAAGACTCTCTATGCTAAGGATTCTTTTGGCTATCAATTCTCTTCAACTTATGATCCTCTTTCTGCTGGGCATCAGAGTGTTATTCCCAACTTCCATTCTCTTGACTTGGTACTTCTCGGATACTGATCAGAAGGTCTTTTTGGACATCAGTTGGGGATTGAAATTCTTGGTATATGGCTTAAAAGAAAAGGGTATCAAGAATTTTAAAATAATTTTGATGGGTAAAATGTTACAACTCTTGGAATCAAATTTCTTTCCCGAAATTTAAAAACATAACTTCTGCCCCAATTTTCTTGCTTGGGGATCTTTTGACTTTTATTGCACTATGACCGAGCCGTGAGGCGCCTACGTATCCTCTTTGAGGAATCAGGTCGAACGTAGTTCACACGATTTCTTTGTTTTTCTTGTGACTTTTCTTTTGTTTTATTGTTATTTTTTCTTTTCTCTTTTTTTTTTTCTTTCAATTTCATTACCGATTCCAAGAGAGGGGTATGAACGAATAAATAAGGCTCAAAAGGGGAGACAAAGGTTAAAGTGTTTGGATAGAAGAACAAATTGCCTCCGTCATTTCATTCTCCGATAAATGCCAAGTACAAACAAACAAACAATTACAACCAAAAGAAATCATACATAATATCTCTTGACTGTGTCAGAATTGATAGCCATGTCTATACATCTTCCTTCAATATCTGTCAAGCATAAAGCGCCATTGGATAAAACTCTGATCACAATAAACGGCCCTTACCAATTCGGGGCGAACATGCCCTTTTCTTCGGCCTGGTGTGGAAGGATTCGTTTCAACACTTGTTGCCCCACTTCGAATTTCCTGGGACGTACCTTCTTATTGTATGCTCTTGCCATTCTCTTTTGATACAGTTGGCCATGACATACTGCTGCCAATCTCTTTTCATCAATCAAGCTCAACTGCTCCAATCGGGCTTTGACCCATTCATCATCATCAATCTCAGCCTCAGCGACACTTCGGAGAGACGAAATTTCAACTTCTGCTGGTATCACTGCCTCAGTCCCGTATACAAACAAATAAGGAGTTGCACCTACTGAAGTACAAACAATAGTGCGATAACCCAACAATGTAAATGGTAACTTTTCATGCCATTGTCTGGATCCTTCAACCATCTTCCTCAATATCTTCTTTATATTATTGTTTGGTGCCTCAACTTCTCCATTGTCCTTAGGACGATACGGGGTAGAATTACGGTGTGTAATCTGGAACTGTTGACATACTTCTTTCATTAAACTACTGTTAAGATTAGAACCATTATCCGTGATGATTACCTTTGGGATCCCAAATCTACAGATGATATGGGAATGAACGAAATCCACCACTGCTTTCTTTGTTACCGACTTGAAAGTTTTAGCTTCAACCTACTTGGTGAAATAATCGATCGCTACCAGAATGAACCTATGACCGTTGGAAGCTGCCGGCTCGATGGATCTAATGACATCCATGCCCCATGCAACAAAGGGCCAGGGCGCTGACATTGTGTGTAATTCTGTGGGCAAAGAATGAATCAAATCTTCGTGTATCTGGCATTGATGGAATTTACGCACAAAACTGATACAATCTCGCTCATACAATCTCACTCGTAGTGAGCCAATAATTGCCTGCTTGAAGAATCTTCTTCGCCAACACATATCCACTTATATGTGGCCCACAGACTCCAGAATGCACCTCTGTCATGACTGTCACGGCTTGACTGGCATCTACGCATCTTAGCAATCGCAAGTCCGGTGCTCTTTTGTACAAAACCCCTCCACTGAGGAAAAATCCATTCGCCAAACACCGAATGGCTATATTTTTATCTCCTGTGGCCTACACCGGGTATATCCCTATCATGAGGTACTCCTTGACATCGTGGAACCATGGTTCTCCATCCAGTTCTTCCTCTATCATGTTACAATAAGCATGCTAATCACGAACTTGAATATGCAACGGATCCACATCAATTTTATCTGGGTGGTGCAACATTGATGCTAAGGTGGCCAAAACATCGGCAACCTTTTTATACACTCTTGGGATGTGCCTAAACTCCACTGATCGAAACCCTTGACATAGGTCGTGCAAACATTGTCGATACGGTATGTGCTTCAAATCCCGTGTTTCCCATTCACCTTGAATTTGATGCACCAGGAGGTCCGAGTCTCCCAAGACCAAAACATCCTGGACATCCATGTCCACAGCCAACCGTAAGCCCAAAATGCACGCCTCATACTCAGCTATATTGTTGGTACAATAGAAACGCAACTGATACGTAACAGGATAATGATGCCCTGTTTCGGAAATAAGCACCGCTCCTATTCCAACTCCCTTCGCATTTGCAGCTCCATCAAAGAAAAGTTTCCATCCTGGTTCCTCAATCAACTCCAGCTCGTCTACATTCATCACTTCTTCATTAGGAAAATATGTTCTCAATGGCTCATATTCTTCGTCAACCGGGTTCTCGACTTGGCCGATGCTTGGGCTTTCATTGCCGTCCTCGTCACATAGACGATGTCGAATTCTGTGAGTAATATTTTCCACTTCGCAAATCTCCCTGTGGGCATAGGCTTCTGGAAAATATACTTAAATGGGTCCAGACGAGATATGAGGTAAGTAGTATAAGATGACAAATAATGCTTCCACTTCTGTGCAACATGTCTTCTCAAGTTGAGTGTACTTAACCTCATAAACCATAAACTTCTTGCTGAGGTAATAGATGGCCTGCTCCTTCCTGCTTGTGATGTCGTGTTGCCCCAGTATACAACCAAATTAATTCTCTAAAACTGTTAGATAAAGAATCAACGACCTCACTAGCTCGGGTGGAACCTGGACAGGCGGATTTGATAAGTACCTTTTAATCTGGTCAAATGCCTCCTGACACTCTTCTGTCCATTCTATTGTAGCATCTTTCTTCAGTAACCGAAAAATGGGTTCACAAGTTGCGGTGAGTTGAGCGATAAACCTGCTGATATAATTCAACCTTCCCAACAAACTCATCACCTCGGTTTTGTTTTTTGGAGGTGGCAACTCCTGAACATATTTGATCTTCGACGGGTCTAACTCAGTGCCTCGCCTACTGACTATGAATCACAACAGCTTTCCAGATGGAACACCAAATGCACATTTTGCAGGGATGAGCTTAATATCGTACTTCTGAAGTCTTTGGAAAAACTTCCTTAGGTCTTCTACGTGGTCTACTTGATGCTTGGATTTTATAATCACATCATCCACGTATACCTCAATCTCTTTGTGTATCATATCATGAAACACAGTAGTCATTTCCCTCATGTATGTTGCTCTATCATTCTTCAAATTGAATGGAATTACCCGATAGCAATAAGTTCCCCATGGAGTAATGAAAGCCGTCTTCTCTGCATCTTCCTCATCCATCAGAATCTGATGATACCCTGCATAGCAGTCCACGAAAGACCCAATCTCACGTTTGGCACAATTATCGATCAAGATATGGATGTTGGGTAATGGGAAATTATCCTTTGGGTTAACTTTGTTAAGATTGCAATAATCAACACATACCCTGATTTTTCCTTCTTTCTTCGGTACAGGCACCACATTAGCCGACCAGCTAGGATATCGAGTAACCCGAATAACTTTTGCATTCAACTGTTGGGTTACTTCATCCTTAATCTTCACACTCATGTCGGTTTTAAACTTCCTTAATTTCTGCTTAACGGGAGGGCTTGCTGGATCAGTGGGCAATTTGTGAACCAATAAATCTGTGCTCAAACCTGGCATGTCGTCATATGACCATGCAAAAACGTCTTTGAACTCAACAAGTGCTTTGATTAATTCTTCCCTGATGTTTGGTTCAATGTGGACGCTTATTTTAGTTTCTCCAATGTCATCCGCATCTCCCAGATTGATGGCTTTCGTGTCATTTAAGTTGGGCTTAGGTTTCTCTTCAAATTGGCTTAATTCTTTGTTAATTTCTTTGAAGGCTTCATCATCATCGTATTCCGACTCTTCATCATGTTCTACCTCTTGACTATTAGTTCGGAATCAGATTGATTTTTTAGACTAGGTTGAAGATCCGTCGTGCATGCCATGTCATTAGGACCAGTATAAAGAGAACTGTTCAGAAAAGAAAAGAAGAAAACAAAATTAAAATAAAATAAGGAGTAAAGAAGAAACTTTCATTGATTGAAGTACGGGATAACAAGGTTTCACACTTTTGACGAGTACAAAATAAAAGAAAACTGGATTACAACCCTGGAATAATCCAGCTAAACATGAAGGAAAATCAAAGCCTACTACCAAGACTCCCTCCGTATAGGAACAGGAGTAGCCCTCCAATTGTTGACCTTGGCCTTAGGCCCCACAAACTGCACGTCTGCCTTGCTGGATCCTTCCCCAGCTTCTATCATGTTGACTTCGGCAAATAATCTTTTAAAACCTTCATCTAAATCTCCATTTATACCAATCAGTGGTCCCGTAACCTTGGGCAACAATTGCTTTTTGATGCTCGGCCTGACAAAAGATCTGGATAGGCGCGGGATTGGCTTGGGAAGGACCCATGCCCTTTTCTTCATCGTTTTGGCCCGTCACACATCCGCCGCTATGGGCATGAACCCCAGTCCATATGTATCCAGATTCTTGGGCAAAGAAACCGGTTGAACAATACCCTGAAGATTAACCCCCAAACATTTGCCTGGCACAAACCCGTTCTTTAACATCTCCGAAGCCACCATGATAGTTGCTGCCGCTATTCGGGGAAATGGAATGTTTTTACCCTCAAAAACTTTGTCTACTGAAACTATATCGAAAACCTGGTAAACCCACGGCCCAATGTCATCATCAGTCTCTATGAAGGGTATGATGGCATCATTTACGGCGCATGTGTTGTCTTCCCCATGCACTACGATCTCTTGTCTATCCCACTCGAACTTGACCATCTGATGTAGTGTAGAAGGCACTGCTTTGGCAGCGTGAATCCATGGTCACCCCAACAGAAGATTATACAACACTGCGCCGTCTAACACCTGAAACTCCATGGTGAACTCAACTGGGCCAATTGTCAATTCAAGTATGATGTCCCCCACTATGTCTGTACCACCATTATCAAACCCTCGAACGCATATGTTATTCTTGTAAATTCTGTCGTTATCAACCTACAGCTTGTTCAAGGTGGACAATGGGCAAATATTGGCACTGGACACATTATCGATCAATACTTGAGTGACCACCGAGTCTTCACACTTCCCGGTCAGATAGAGAGCTTTATTATGTTCTGTACCTTCCACGTGCAACTCATCGCCATAAAATGTCACCCGATTCACCTCAAACATCTTGTTTGCTATTTTCTCTAGATGGTTCACAGAGATCTTATCCGGCACATGGGCTTCATTTAGAATTTTCATCAACGCCTGGCGGTGCTCGTCCAAATGGATTAGTAATGATAGCAATGAGACCAATGCTGGGTTTTTCCTCAACTACTCCACAATGGAGTAATCTTGTGCCATCATCTTCTTTAAAAAATCCTCCGCCTCCTCCTCCGTTACTGGCTTCTTTATTGCCGCTGGATTGGCCCTTCTCAATTTCACAGGAGCAAAACACCTTCCCGAACGAGTTAGACCTTGGGTTTCACACACTTCTTCCATAACCTCTTTCCCCTTATACATAACCTTCACTTGATTGTAGCTCCACGGCATGGCGTTTTCACTGATTATTGGCAACTGCATTACCGGTTTGATGACAACTAGTTCTATGTGAGCCTCTTTTACCACCACAGGTGTGCTTGGCACTCGCTAAATCACTACCTTGACTGGCTCTGCTTTCTTTGCAGCAATAGACGACCCTTTCCCCATCACCACAACTGGCTTGGTGTCTACACTTTCCAGCTGCACCACTGCCTTCTCTTTGGTCTTATTTTCTTTGGGACTAGCTTCACTGGCCCGGATCATCATTACTGTTTGTGAGGGCTTCTTAAACTCCCCTCCCTTGTGCACTAGTTCGATCATATGGGCCTCATGGTGTGCTGGAAATGAATTCTGATTAATGTTTGGTACCTCTGGCGCCTGAACCTCGATCCTATTTGTGTCAATAAGATCTTGCACGACAACTTTTAATTTCCGACATTTCTCAGTATCATGTCCGGGTGCCCCCGAACAATATTCACACCTCACTGACTGGTCCAGATTTTTAGGTAGGGGATCTGGCATTTTGGGCTCAATAGGATTCAATATGCCTAACTGCCTCAATTTGTGGAAAAACGTAGTATAGGATTCTCCCAGCGAAGTAAATGTTCTCTGCTTCTCTATCCTCTCATTCCTGAAAGCTTGATTCCCACGGAAACCCGACCCTGGAGGACTTCTTTAGGCCCTTGGGGGTGGATATGTGTTTTGTGGGGGTGGGTATGTATTTTTGGGAGCCGGTGCACGCCATTGCTGGTGAATCGGAGGTCGGGTATATGTTTAGGCGTGATGGATAAAAAAACATGGATCTGGGTAGTAGGGTTGTGGATGGCTATATGGGGTGTATGGGTAACTCGGGCGGTGGGGTCTGGGCTGGTAGTAGGGTGAAGGACCTCTAGATCTGGACCAAGTGCCTGCTTCAACTGTTGCGACTTCTTCTTTCTTCTTTTTCCCGAGCACACCTCCCGTGACTCTCTGGAAAGCTTGAGTGGTGGCTTTGATTGCCGAGTAAATCATTATTTTATTAGACTTGAGTCCCTCTTCGATCATACCGCCCATTTTCGCAACCTCATTAAACGATTTGCCAATCGCTGTCACCAAGTGACCAAAGTAAGTTGGCTACAAAGCTTGCAGAAAGTAATCGACCATCTCTCATTCCTTCATTGGGGGATCGACCCTTACGGCCTGTTCTCTCCAGCGGAACCCATATTCCCTTAAACCCTCCCCATGTTTCTTCTCCAACTTTATCAGTCACAAACGATCTGGAATGATTTGCAGATTGTACTAGAAGTGGCCGGCAAATGCTTGCGCCAAGTCATCCCAGGTGTACCATCTACCATGGTCTTGGCGTGTGTACTACGCCAATGCAGACCCGCTCAAACTCTGGCTGAAGTACGCCATCAGCAACTCATCTTTTCTACCCGCCCCTCTCATCTTACTGCAAAATCCTCATAAATGTGCCACTGGATCATCATGCCCGTCATACAGATCGAACTTAGGCATCTTGAACCCGGCTGGCAACTGAATATCTAGAAACAGGCACAATCCTTATATGCCATGCTGACTTGGCCACCCATACCCTGCATATTTCGTAAAGATTACTCTAGGCTCTTTACTTTCTGAACCATTTCTTCGTGCTCTGGATTCTTGTTCTTGTTTTTTAGGTGCTTCTGGGTTGTCAAGCTGAAGAGGGAACGGGTAAGGTTCAGATGCTTTGAAGGTGGTTTTAGGAGGATAATACTGATGATCCTGAGTTTGGAACACAGGCTCGCTGGAAGACCTGTGAAGTGTGGCCGGTGGAGGTGCCACGAAAATAGGGGTAATTGGTGGTGGAGGGTATGGGTTTGTTTTGAGCATTTGGGGTGTCCGGAAGGCGGTTTTCTGGTGCTGTTGATATGTAGGAATGTTGAGTGATGAGTCCGAAACAAGCCGTTCCAGAGATTGGGCGGGTGTCAGGAGAAAAGTGGGGTTAGCAGAATAGGGTGGTGCTGGATGACCGCTTGTCCAAGCTTGGTACATCTCGGCCATTTGCTGTTTCAATTTGTACACCTCATGTTTCATTGCTTGTACCTCTACCTCTTCTACCTTAAGGTTTCCTTCTCTATCAGGGCTAGATGTTATTTTCGGTATCGGTCCCTTAGATCTGGTGTGATAGTGATGTTGTGCCAGTATGCTCTCAGTAAACTAACTGCTTGAAATTTATGGAATATCAACAAACTTGTTAGTTTTCAGAGTTTAACAAACAGGAAATCGCACGTTGAGATGCAATGCACCTTGGCAGTTTAACCATTTCTATCATGAGATTCACTTCGATTGCATACGTCATTCTGGCTTTTAATAGTTGTTCCCCTCTTTTGGCGCCTCTCAAATTTCTTTTATTCTCTTTTTCTTTCTTTTTCTTTTCCTTGTTTTAAGGTGGTTGAATCTTATGTGGATTGCCTACGTATCATGACCCCGCATGAATCAGACCGAGCGTAGTTCTGGCCATCTGAAGTACGTGGTAAAATATTTTCCACACAAACAACTGCTTTTATTAAGCCATTTGAACAAAGTTTACAAACTTTAAATAAGAACAAAACAAAACTTAAAGAAGGTGGTACAGGTCATATCCTCACATCCTAGGCACTTCCTGGTGATGTAGTGCCCGATATCTTCGATTCTTGCCCTGATACCGTCCTTTTCCCGAAGCAACCGCTCTATCTGTTAGTTACGTGTCCCCAACATTCGAGAGTTATGGAGTAGTTAATCTTGAAACTTGTTCATTTGTTCCTCCATCCGCGTCATTAGGTTATAATATCGTTTCCTCTCTATTCTGAAATCTCTGGCTTGTCTGAATGCCCGTTCTTCGAGGGTGGATATTGTTTCTCTCAAGATAACGTTGCTCCCCTCGTAGTCCTTCTTTATATGCTGCACACGTTGTGACCACTCCTCTGTGCCTCTTGCCCATCTGGCTTGGATCCTTGCTAGTCTAGCTTCAGATTTCTCTAAGTTCTCTTGCCATTCACGGGCTTTCCTTTTCAGTTCATTTATGATTTTTTGGTCAACCCGACTTCTTTCGAGATTTCTAACAGTTGTTTTTAACTTCCGATTTTGATCTTTGAGAACCTCAACCTTTTGATTCAATTTCTTTTTTTTCCCTCGTCGACAGTGGCTTTCATATTATTTTCAAATTGCAGGTCCTTAACCTGTTGTTCCAGCTTGCCTATTTTTTCCCTGTAGCTTTCTTCTTTTGCCAACCAACCCCATTGTTCTTGTGAGTCGTTAGTAAACTGCTGGACATGGACTCTTTTAGCAGACCTTTGAGAAATCTGAAATATTTTCCCAAACCAGACATAATACTTTGGGTCCACCGCACCTTTAGCCAGATCTCGGACCATAGTTCTAGGTTCAAGAAATCTGCATTCATTCCATAGATTTCGAATTTTATCCTCTGAAAATGTGACTCTTTGTCCCAACTCAATGACTTGCTTACTCAGTTCTTCATCATTAGGGACTACTTGAAACCTTCCCAGTTGGTGCAATACTCTGTGAGGAGCATACGACTGGATACTCCGGATGCCCATTAGAAGAATATGACGCTCTCTAGCCGACATGTATATTAATTTAGTGATGGGTAGCCACCCAAATGACTATTCAATTTGATCGGCAGTCAAGGACCTCAATTCTATAAGCCAAGCTTTGGTATCCTCAGGAAATGCAACACCCTCTACTCGTTTCTCAAACTCTTTGATGCAGCTCAAACCGGTCAAATCGTAATGCATATACCCTACTCGGTGGCAAAGGTATTCTTGCATTCATAATTGAATTAGCAGGTTGCAACCTCGGAAAATATTTCTTCCTTCCCGGCATATGGTCAGGGCTCGGTAGATTTCTAACAAGATCAAGGGGACCACAGTACTGTCGTCCTTTTTAATTGAAACATCGACTATCCCTACAAGGCCTCTTTCTATCTTCTTATCTTTTTGTGGGCAGACCACAACTCCCAGGAATGCTACTACGAATGCCAAAGTTCGCCTTGATTCCTATTTGTTTCTATTTCCAGCATGGGTAAGCCTAAGATCTAGATCTTCGAAACCCCGAGGATTACCATATTGTTCATACAAGAACATGAGAGTACAACATCCTCCAGACAAATCCTTATTCTTAACATTACAGTTAATATTTAATAGATCCAAAAATTGGTGTGGAGATACCGGTCTTGGTGACAAAAGATATTGACCCCTCAAGCTTCCATTCAAACCTGCGTAACCCGCGATTTCCTCCAGCGTGGGTGTGAGTTCAAAGTCAAAAAAGCGAAATACATTGCGAGTCGGGTCCCAAAAAATGTATTAAAGCTTCGATGATATCCGATTTTGGCTTGACATTCAGTAAATCGACGAGACCTCCCAGGATTCGTACCACTGTTTCTTTGCTACCTTTTTCCAGATCATTCACCACATGTGGAGCTGCAGGGGGACCTCGTTGAAGACTGTGAAAGGTTCAGTTTTATTTGTGCTCATCCTGCACATTTATTAAGGTTATTGAGCAAAAAGTAAAATTTGTTTGACTCTAAAGAAAACTGACTATTTTCTTTTTTTTTTTCAAAATAAAAAGAAAGACCCGATTTTCTCGTACACGACCTTTCAGCACTTCGGGAATGAAGATTTTAAGGGTGCGTGTGCTAACCGGTCAAAAAACTAAAAATGAGCATAGGTATCCGTTTATGCAAAGTCAGCCTTCCTGCGTACCTTTCGGGAACATTCGGCTATATTTGACAAGAGCGGAACCACCCGACTTATTTATGACGAAAATTAAAATTTTATATTTTTTGGCTATTTTTTNTGAGAATCAAACCGGCATAGTTCGGGCAAACAAAACAAACTATATTTGAAAACAAAGCATTTTTCCTTTTTCTTTTTTTTTTCTTTTTTTTTATTGGCAAGCAAAACGAACTATTGAAAACAAGAATATTTCTCTTTTCTTCTTTTTTTCAATTCATTGTCAAATAAAACGAAATTATTTTTACCATTTTATGGATAAATAAATAAACTATTTTTTAAAACAAAATCACATTTTTTTTCCTTTATTGGCAAATAAAGCAAACTATTTTTGAAAACATTTTTTTTCTCTTTCAGTGGAAAATAAAACAAACTATTTTGAAACAAAAACTCTTTTTTTTTTCATTTTTCTCAAAATCCGGTAGAGTTTCGGCACTACTTGGACATTGGTATTTTCAAAACAGGTGATTAACTCCCGTAACCCTCTTCACTGCTATTTTTCTCTTCCTTCTTTTTCTTGTTTTTTTTCTTTCAATTTTCCCCAATATTCAAAAACCGGTCAGCATGCAAGTTCGAAGCAAATAAATGCACAAGTAGCAAGTAAGATGCATCAGGATGGTCTTTTTTCATTTCAGGTATACCTGTCCTAAATAGACCCAACCCCTGTATTGAGTCTCCTAAGTCAAATGCACATGATGCAAACAAACGTTCCTACTAGGGATCCGGCTTGAGGCTTCATTTTTCTATGTTTAAAACTTCGGTTTATTGTTCTAGACTAGGCTTACCCGAGCGGACAACTCGAGCCGGGGGGCAGTGTATCGGGGATACAGAAGCTCCGCTGGCTTAGCAACTCATCCGAACCTCATTCTAAATGGAAAAAAACTCTAAACAGAAGAGAAGTCACACGAAGTGAACCCTTCTCCATGATGTAGAAGACTCAGAGAGAGGAGAGATTCGTAACAATTTATATACAATTCACCAAATATCAAAGCGGTAAAGCATTTAGCACATTTAGCATGAGATAAACTCAACTGGCAGCATTTTTAAAATAGAATCACGTGGGCTTGCGTATCAGATGAATGGAGGCCCAAACGCCGAAGACGTGACTAAATATCGAGTCTCAGTGGATGCAAGAAATAAAAATTAAGGCAACTTCCAAAGTCCACTTAATTCCAAAATATACTAATCAATTTTTGATGCAGTCGCAGAATGTGTTCGAGCTTGAGTAATAGAAATCAAACAAGTTTGTCATAGCTTTTAACTCAAACCCTATTCACCTATTCATTAGCAATTTCCTACTTGTTATTAAAGATGAAGTCAAGTTAAAAACCACAGTAGTATCAACCCAATATGCAAGACATGACTTCACATTATCATGACTATACTATTATCCAACATTCAGAGTCAGACGCCAATTCTACTGATGAACTTCTGTAATTATACACAAAGGCTTGTGGACTGCTTTTGATTCACTTTCGACTATTAATACATGAATTCTAACTTTAACAGTTAAACTATGAAATATCAAAACCAAACCAATTAGGATAGTTTAAGCAGTCCAACAATCTGTTCAACTTATACAATCGTACTAAATTAACTACCATTCATTCCATTAACAATATAAATCCATCTTAGTTTGAAACTGTTCTTGATTTAGCTACCATAAACAACTTAATCATATAATGCTAAACAGACAAAAATACTAAGATAGCAGGAACAACTTCATCAGAAATGTGGCTTCTATTTATTCATGTTTTCAATAGGCACTGACACGTCAATAGGGCTCGAAATGTGTACCCGGAAAAAAAATGAAATATGAGAGAGGGAGGTGAGTCAACAGCAGCAACAAACAACAATCAACTCAACCAAAAATGTCAGTTAAATTCCGGCCTCAAACACAGAATCGATACCCAGCAACTTCAGAAGGAAAAGTTCATTAGAACAATAACCAAACAGATTTGGAATCGAGATTTAAAACCAAGTTCGATTTATTTCAACTTATCAATGAAGAGATACTGTTTTAGACTTAGATAAGAGTTAGAAATCAATAAAACTCTGTCAAACTCAATCAAACAATCAAAGTTGTCTTCAGTTTTTTTCAGAATGCCTTTTTTTTCTTCCCCCTGCCTCCTCTCATTTTCAGCCCTTAAAATGGGCATTCAATAAGTGCACAATCCATTACAAATCCACCATCCAATTATCTTTCAATTGTTAATCAACCATTATACTAGTTCCCTTTTATTTTAATCAGTTAGTGCCTATTTAAGCTCTTAGAATCAGCATTAGTGCAATTTCCACTAAGGAATGTTTCCACTTAGTTTATTAGCAGCCTTTAAATTAATCAGTAACCCTTAATCAAATAGTGAGTAACCTAATTTCAAAACTAACCCCTGAAACTTATGTGAATTAACCCTGAAAATAAATTCCTGGACCTCGAAGGTTTAGGTAGGGCCTGGGGTCCATTTGACTCAAATTGTAAGGGTCTAAATGACCAAATCGAAAACAGAGTCAGTGAAGCAATCAGAAATTAATCTGAGTGACAGCCAAAACAAAACAAACTATTACTGAATTATTTAAGCAAATGCCCGAACTGATCAAACAAGTTATTAAAAATCCAACATAATTTAGTTATCAACAAAATGCTATTCAATTTATGCAAACAAACACACTCTAATCCTAGTCCAGCATTTTTTAAATAAAAAAAATAGGAAACAGGCTTATATTTAAATGGTTCAAAATTTAGAACTATTTATCACATTATTCACAGAGGAAATAAAAAATGAACATTTAACAACATTTTGAAACAAAACCTAATCTAAATCTTTAACTAATCCATTCATAGAGACGAGAAAAAGAATATAATAAGAGGAAGAAATTAAAATAAATAGAACAAAGGAACTCACCCTTTCGTCCCGACTTGGTGACTGACTTCTTTAGATTTAAATCACCCAATAAGGTCAAGCACTTGTTCTCTGTTAAGAACAAGTGAAAGCCCTTATTGGGTCATAGAAATCAGTTCATCTCAATGAACTGGAACTCTAATCCGGACTTTGGCTTGTGAGACTTTGACCCTTTGATTTAAAATTTGAGGAACTGGAACGGTATTCGAGGGTGAGGGGTTGTAGATTTGGAAAGAGGGGGTACTGGAGGTTCAAGGATGTTGGTTTGGGACTGATTTGAGGTGGCGCAGCCACTAGGGAATTTTGTGGCGATGCTAGGGTTCATACTTTTAAATCGACATTCGACTGGCTCCGGTGTGATTCGAAGGAAGGGGTTTGGATATTTGGAATGAGGAAGTGGAGGCGAGGCTAGGGTGTTAATTTTGTTGCCATCAGAGACCTGCCGCCGGACACGGTGTTCGGTTTTTTGAATATTCAAAAAGCTAGGCGAGGTTTTGAAGGAAACAAATGGTAGATCAGTGATGGGGAGGTTGAGGGGAGTTCAGGGTGTAATTTTGGTGGGGTTTGACGACTGACCGCCGCCGTGGGCGATTTCCGGCGGGCGGTCAGCGGAGGAGCGAAGGTCTGGTCTATGGGAGTTTTAAGAGATGCAAAGAGAGGGTGGCTTCTTAGGGGGGGAGGGTTCTGATTTTGGGTATATTAAATCGATGGTTTAATTAGGGCCGTTGGATGACTGGAATCCAACGTCTCTGATTAAGCCACTAATGTAAACGGGGTCATTTTGTACAATTGGGGCTGGGTCGGGAAAAACGGGTCGGGGATGGATCGAGTGAGGATAGGCGTCTTTGGACCGTTGGATCAGGTTGATTTAATGGCTCAGATTAAATATGTCCAAACGACGTCGTTTTTGGTGAGTGTGGAGACGGGCTGGATTGGGCGACGAGTTTGGGCCTGTTTTGGTTGGGTATTGGGTGGAAATTGTTTGGGCTGGCACAAGCTTGGCCCAAGTTCATCCTTTTATTTCTATTATCATTTCTTTTTCTTTTCCTATTTGTCTTAAAACAAAACTAAAAATCCTAATGTAAATTATAAAACTCCAATTAACTCACAAATGCTAATTAACGCTTAATAATAATTCTCACACACAATTAAATGCCAATTTAAAAGAAAAATCACACAATTTTGACACTTTAAACATTAAAATGCGAAGTACATTATTTTTTGATTTCTTTTCATTTTTTTGTAAAACAACCACTTACTTAATTAATCCTAAATGTAAATGCAACATATTTTTTGTATTTTTCATTTATTTAAACACATAAATATGCAAGGACACATGCAAATAATTACATAACATACCACGAAAATTCACAAAATGCACACAATAAAACCGATATTTTTTTATTTGATTTCTTTGGGAGTAGTTTGCATGGGGAAAAAATCACGTGCTCACAACGACACTTACATCTTTCTTCTTGGATGCACCACCAGTTTGTAAAGCTTTATTGGTGGCTTGCAATGCTTCAAGATTTGTTACCATACCATTCTTGATGTCCTCTTCGATTCTTTCTCCTAGTTTGATGATATCAGAGAACTTTTGACCCTCGATCAACATCATCCTTTCGTAATATCGGGGATCCTGAGCCAGGACGAAAAACCTATTCATTTGTTCTTCTTCTAGGGCTGTCCTGACCTTTGCAGCTTCTGACCTCCAACGACTGGCATACTCGCGGAATGTTTCGGTGGGCTTCTTCTTCAAATTCTATATGTAGAACACATCCAGTGCGTTCTCTATATTGTATCGGAATTTATCTATGAAGTCTGATGCCATAGCTACCCAACTCATCCATTTCCTTGGGTCCTGACTGATATACCAGGATAGCACATCTCCCTTCAAGCTCCTCACGAAGAGCTTCATGCGGATTTTCTCGTCTCTTCTAACTCCAACTAACTTGTCACAATAGGTCCTCAGGTGGACTCTAGGATCTCCGATTCCATCGAACATTTTGAACTTGGGAGGTTTGTCCCCCTTCGGAAGTTCCATATCTTGCTGAATGCCTAAGTCTTTATAGTTCAGCCCCTCAATGCCTTTGCTACCTTTGACACCCTGGACCCATCTAGTTAATTTCTTGAGTTCTGCCGCTAAGTTCTTGATAAGGGAGTCCTTGTCATCAGACTCGGGTGCATTTGAAATAGAATGGGCATAGTGGAGCACAATATCCACGTAAATAGGAGTGTTGTGGAGATGGTCATTTGTGGTGTTTAGTGGCTCGGGGATGAGTAATGGAGCGTTGTTGCATGTGTTGCATGTTTGGACGTGAGTAGTTTGTATTTGTGGTTGCGGGGTGTTTTGTGGAGGTGCGGGATTCTGAGTGTTGACATCAGGAGAAGCAAGAGAGAATGGTAGGCTTCCCAAGTTCCGAACTTGGTCCAACTCTTCCTGAAATTTCAATAATTTTTGTTCAAGATGAGAAGTAGTTCCCTTAGTAATTGGGGTACCCTAAGAAGGTTCCTCCCTTTCAATCCCCTCTCTAGCACTTGTGTTTTCCATTTTTCCTTTATTCTTGTTCCAGACAGGACTCGGAGGAGGAGGAAGTGGAGGGCCCTTGGATCTTGTGGAATATGTCGATGGTGCCCAAATGCACGAACTAACCTTTGGGGAGGGGAATAAAAAGAAAAAAAGGTAACAAGTTAGTGTGGGTTCTGAGGAAAAAGTATTGCAGTATTTAAACACATTGTGCAAGAATATAAATCACGTCCTAACTTTGGTGCCTCGTTGTGCCCGAGGTAGGCCTAGCGACAAATAATTTTGGAGAACTTATAATGCTAAATGCCTCATTTTATTGATAAAAATAAGACGAATCCAAAGGACTCTAAATAACAGAAAGTAAATATCACTAGTGGCCATTGACCTTATTACATCATTAAAGCAAAATAAAGGACTCTTAACTACTTGGTTCCAGAAGGACCTTCCCCAGATTTGGTATCCTTGTTTCCCTCGAGCAGCTCCACTAACTCGTGTAGTCCCAGCAGTAAATAGGCTCGGGCCAGGTTTTCGCCTGCATTTCCTTCAGCGTTTTGGCAGTCTTTGATTCTTTTGATGAACTTTCCTTCCAGCTCTAGCAGACCCCGCTCCAAATACCCTAACTGGTTGTTGGCGCTAACAGCTATTTCTTTCCACTCCTCGATCAATTTCTAATGGGCTTCTTGTATTTCCCGATGCTCACTTTCACACTTTCGAATTCTCTTGCGCAGTTGATTATACTTAACCCGTGCTTCAGCATGCTCGTCAATAATTCTGTGACCCTGAACGGATCTTGGCTGACCCATGCCATTGTCTTCTAACCAACCCAAATAATGAGGTACATAACCGGCATGGTACCTGTCTGGCTCAATGGATTATTTCCCCTAAACGATTTTGCATTGGCACAAATGCAGAGCTTGGCACCTGTGAGGGCTGTCATCATCTTGGAAATCATCCCTGAGGTGAGTTGTTTTATCAACCCTCGGTATGATTTGTTTTCTCCCAGCTTGTTTCATGAATTGGAGAGGAACATAAGGATAAGTTCCCCTCAAACCAATCAGTGTGAGAAATGGTGCATCTCGGGATCGAACGATGAACTCATCCGTGGGGAACCACTCAAACATCCGTTGTACCTGGTCTTCTTTCAGGTTTTCGAACAATTCTACCCACCCTCTAGCGTCCTCTGGCTGAGCGAACATCTTTGGCATATAATTCATATGCCTAGGCTGGAAGGCGATATGATCATCCCAATCTCTGCGTAGGATCTCCTGTCGGTATTCTCCTTTCTGGAGGTGTTCCATGAGCCAAAGATGAAGCAATAAGTTGCAACCCTCAAAATGACCACCTTGTTGTTGACACTTGTTCAAGGCGCGGTATATCTCGGCGACGATCACGGTCACTATATTGAAAGTCTTCCCACTAATCCCTCCCATCAGAGTTTTGGTTACCATGGCTAGTCTGGTATGGATCCTAGACTTCTTTATAGGGAACACGATCATTCCCAAAAAGCAAAACATGAAAATAAAAACCCTTCTATGGACGTGCCCCAATGAGGTGAGAGCAAATTCGTCTGAATAGGTGCGGTATGACTCGCAATAGCCATACCTCTCATATAGATAGTCAAACGGGATGTAGGAGTCTTTCAAACAGGTTAAGTATGGGTTTTTCTTCAATCCCATCATCTTAAGAAAACCCCTTCCTTTGTGATTTTCTGGCATGAGAAAACCCGGAGTCTCCCAAGGAATCCCAGCTAGACCCCATATTTCTTCAAGTAAAGGAGTCATTTCTAAGTGACCAAAGCGAAACACAGATTTCTCACTATCCCAGAACAACATTTTAGCCTCTATGATTCTTTTGTTGGGCTAAATCTCTAGGAGAGAAGGTAGATTCCCTAGGTACTTGCGGATGAGTGTTTGATCACTTGAGTGGAGGTCATTCCACCAATTCAGCAGCCTTGGATGAATGTTGGTTACCATGCTAAATCTGGGGATCTCGTGCCTCATTTTCTGCAAAATAGAGCGTTAGGCCCTTACCCCCACCAAACTCGACTATTTAAATTAATAATTGGCATAGCAAAGCACTTAAGTTCTCCAAATAAATCCACAGAACGTGAAGGCGCCCGTTTGGGTTTCAAGGAAACCCGGTGGATGGACAAGGCTAACTTAATGAGTCATTATGTGGACAACATAACTGACTCGGCTAGTTTTGACCATGATGCATGTATGGATTAACAGAGTAAGGTTTCTATTTTGAAGTGCTATACCGGTACCTTTGAGCGGACAACTCAAGAGGGAAAGGCACGGAACCGTCGACTACACCGTTGATTGACTCGTTTTACCGCAAATACGCCTTTGCCAAATTTAAAGGGGGTGATAGTATTGGAAGTGCGCAACCACTCATTATAAGCGTTGTTATAGTATTTTGTTTGGCACGAGTGGAATATGATGTTGAAGATGCAATTTACAAGGATGAAACAAATTGACATGTATTTTCACGTTCATATAATAATGTTTCAGAAATTACAACAATATTGGTGGAAAAGCAATAAATGAAGGAAATTAAAGGAAAAGAAACAAAAGAAACATGTTAGTTTCAAAATAAAGACATTAAGATAAAGCGATAAAACAAAGAAATAAAGTCACATATAGCATGCAATGGTAAAAGCCTAAAGAAATCCCCAGCAGAGTCGCCATACTGTCGACGCCCCCCCTTTTTTTCCTCACGGAATCGGGTATACGACATTTGGGAAGACAACTCTTTTCCCACTTTGGGAATTGGGTTTTTTGAGATTTTGAAGATTCGCTACCTAATGATTATAGTGCATTAGGACACTTTAAGAAGAATTAAAGATGAAAACTAGAGTTGGGTAAGGGCTTGAAATTATCCCGAGGGGAAGGTGTTAGGCACCCCTCAAGATCTACTAGTGTGGTTCCCGGCCATGCTACAGTTATGACGTTAAATGCAAACAAATAGGTAAACAAACAAGCATTGCAAATACGGGAAAACTATTACAAATAAAATTTAAAGATGCTGAAATTTAGAAGATAACAACTTTGCAATTTAAGAAGAGATACGCAATGAGGGGAGAGATCAAATAATTATGTAAATAACTTAGGGAAATAAACATAAGCGGAGGTTTAAAAAAGGTTTTGGGAAACTTTTGAAAAATCTAAAAATAACTAACTAATAAAGAGGGAGAAGGCCCTAGGTTCATACATTACATGGATCATTCGCACAACACCGGTACCTGATTGTACGCATAGTGTTATCGTGTAATCATCATCTCCATGTCTACCCCTCCCACTCCGTTAAGGTATTAAAGCAAGGAATGGTATCTTTACTTACCGCATGCTACTACTCGTCCCAATCCTATCAGTCCCGGGGGTATTAGGACTTCTAATCCTAAAAGGGAAAGAAAGGGATGTAGGCCTTTATGGAGCTTAAAGGATTTACTCGACATTCAAAACAAGTAGCAAGTAAGAGGGGAGAACAAAAAATCATAGAAGGCTCAAATTAACCCCAGAAATCAAAAAATCATTTAGTTTAGCATGTCTTAACAAATACTAGTTTGGTCATAGATTAAATTTAAGCAGTAAACGGACTGGTTCAACACATGTGTTTTAGGTAGAAATTCTGCATTACGAAACTCAGATACAATTGTCAGGTATTAAGGTATTCAACGCGAGTTATTTAGAAAAGTACTAATTTCAGAAGATAGACTAATGCAAAAGAGTTTTTGAAAGAGAGAACAGAATGCAGACTTATCTTGGGAATGAGTTTTATAGAAAATCAACGGACTATCCGGTTATAAACACAAAAATAATTGTAAAGAATTTTGGAGAAAAGACAGAACTATCGGTGGCAAGAGTAAGCTGCAGAACTATTTTAAAAGACGAGTTCAGGAAGACTAGAATTTGGCTGGAAAATGCTTAAACATAATATTAGAAAAGAAAACCATTTCAGAAAAGATGCAGATTTGAAGAACTCAACTTTTAGGACAAATATACACTGATTCGAGAGAGTTTTATAAAACATATTAAGGCTTTTGAAAACGTTACTGAATTAAGGCGTTAAGGACCAGTTAACAGATCATAATCAGACGGACATGATGCGAAGTCCTATAGGCATGATATCTATATTTGATTTTTCAAAACCTGTTAAAGAATTTATGAAGAGATGACTGTTTTAATTAATCCTACAATTTGCCTAATAAATATGCATTCCTTATATATATGATATCTATACATGTATTTTCAGAAAAAAGCTTAGAATTCCTATAGGCAGGATCTCTACATGCGTTAGTTACAGAATATGAGCGTTAAATCCTATATGCATGCTTTCTATGTGATTCGCAGTATAGTTAAATATTAAACCCTATAGGCATGGTATCTATGTGAATGAATGAGATATGTTAAACAAACATATAGGCAGGATTTCTAGAAAAAAAGCGTCCTAAAGCATGATATCTACCCTTATTGATGCAAGAAAGTAAAACCCCTCCCACACCCTTTTACTATATTTCCCCGAGTTTTTATACAAATTATTACAGGCCAAAAAATAGTTGATAAAAATACATCAAAAGCCAACAGCTAGATCCCAACAGCCTAATTCAATCCTAATGTCCAATGACATGTGTTTAACCAACTCCGGGATCCAGATTTCCAAAGGCTTCTCATTACCAAGGGTGTTTCAAAGTTCAAAGGAATCGCAGGGATCCCTGGCATTGCTTACACCCCAGATACCATTAGAAAAAGAATAGTGCAGTGTGGAAGAGCCAGCTCTGAGGCGTCCAAGTTCAGAGGGAGCTCAGGGGTCCCAAAGCATGGCCTACAAGAGAGGGGTAGACCTTATAGCTAGGAATAAGTGCAAAGTGAAAGGGATTAGGGAGCCATGACAGGTGGTGGTCATACCTAGCCATAAGGTAGGCTGGCGCACCCCTGACCACTTGTTTAGTCAAACAAATTAGGAGCAGACCCTTGCAGGTCAAACCAAAGTCTGGATAGTGATTAGGACACTATCAGACCCAAGTCCAAGGCTCAAACACATAAAAAGGGGGAAAGGGAGTGGGAATTGATTGAGTTAGGGATTCAAAGAACCCAGTTCAAGACCATAGGCAACAATATTGGAGTGCTGCTATGCCCTGAACCATAACTCACATACAAAAGGGTAAAGGGGTAAAGGGGATTCACAGAATATCAAATTCATGACAAACAATCGATTGCCTGCAAAACATAAATGCAGAAATATAAAAGAGAGGAAACATGTGGCCACAAAGTAAAACAACTATCAACTAAAGGAAATAGGCAGAATTAAACACATTGTTGTTGAGACATGTAAACTAACTGAAACATACCAGTAGAGAAGCAAAAGAAGTGCAGAAGAAAGTAAAGACACTCCACAGCAGCACAAGTATCAAATCGAGAATTTTAAAGTGAAATTGAATTGTGAACTCAGATGGTATTCTGTGTTCGTTTTTGTTTGAAAGAGAAGAGAGTAGGTATTTATAGCTTTGAAAATGTGTAGGGAAATAAGGTAATAAGTAAAATTAAAACTTAAACATGGAAACAATCAACAAGTGATTCCCCATAAATTAAGGAAACACTGCTTAACGGGTCAGCAGTCCTAATTAAGGAAAGAAAATCAGTTTGGGGCATATTGATTAATGTCATAAAAAGGGTAGTAAAAGCATGAAGTAAATAATCCAGTCTAAGTACGAAATATGCTTATTTTGGGAAAGGGTTTAGCATGGTAAAACATCACAATAAAGGGAGTGAATCAATTAATATTCAACGAATGAGTAGATAATTAGGGCTCGTAAGAGAACCTTTTGCAATCAGTCACAGGATCAATGGAATCAAGATCAAACAGGAAAGGAACATAATGCTGCACTTTATTATATAAATAGCAAGGAATGAACAAGCATGCAGTGTTAAACGAATTGGCAAAAATAAGGAAAACAAACATACAATGGTAGTAAGGGTAAGCTAGGGCTCAGTAGTAAGAAAATATTCGAAGCATAGTAGTCAAGTAGGCCAGGTAATTCACAGTGAAGCAAATAAAGAGAGCCAGAAACAAGTGAAGGTCTCATAGTAGGAACAAAAAAAGTGAGAAAATTTCTAGAGAAAGATTAGGGCTTTGACAGTAAACAGGTTTTGCAAGATGGTAAGAAGTCGAAATTAAACAAACTAAACGAAGAAGAAAGAACCAGCAACATTTAAATAAACAACTTTCAAAACCGGGATAAACTAAACAAAGAAATTAGAGTTTTTTAACATTCATGAAACAGATAGAGGAGAAATCATGAGTAAATCATATCCAAAACATAAACACGTTAAAGAATCAAATCTTTTTGAAAAACTTAAAGGAAAAAACTAAACGAAGGGTTGTTTTGCAAGAAAAGTCGAAGAACTTTCGAGAACACACTTAAACATTCATGGCAAGTATAGATCTAGAGCAGATCTAGAAGAAAAATTATTAACATCCCAAAGATTAGGGTTTCAGAGAACCTAGAAAGGTGAGAGAGGCCTTGAAAATTAATGATCTAACCAGGAACACCAAGGATCTGACTCGAATGGCCATGGCTGGCCGGAGAAAAGTCAGGGACGATCGGAGAAAGGTCATGAGTGGAAGTCAGGCAATGATTGGACCACATTCCTTCCAGATTTGGTCGTGAAATCATGGAAGCGAACACTCAGGAGCCATGTGAGGCCATTATACATCTCTGATGGCCATGGGAGGCCATGGATTAGGGCGGAATAGAGAGGCGACGACTAGGGTTCATGAGGGATTGGAGAGCATCAAGAGAGAAGAGGGGTCTCAGAGGCGGCTGTTAGAGAGAAATGAGGGGTTAGGGTTGGGTTAGGTGATTTTTAAAAGGAAAGGAGTGATCTTGGCCGTTGATCAAAAGGATCAACGTCCAAGATTACAAGAAATTCGGGCAGGTTAAGGAATTGGGTCAAGGGGTCGGGTTAAAAAATGAAAATTGGGTCGTTTAATTGGGTTTGAAATTGGGTTGATTTTTAGGCTAAAATTGTAATGGAATTGGGGTTATAATTGAAATGAAATGAGGCCAAAACTTAAATAGCCAGTTTTCCCTTTTATTTTTATAAAATGATAGAAATGATTTTGAAATTAAATTAAAGGTACTGAATCAGTTAATGACATACAAATATTAATTTAACAATACTGGAACAAATTTCATAATTATAAAATACTATAAAATCTTAAAGAGGCTAGTATTGCAATTTCATGCAATTTAGTTTTTAAAATACCAAACGAATTTGTAAAAATATGCAAAAATAATGTTCGCTATACTTTGATGTAAATATGAGAATAAAAATAAATTTCCCACCAAAATGATAGTTTTAGAAATAATTATCGGATTTTATTGTATAAAAATAGGCAATAAGTTGGTTTAAAAAATTATTAAAATGCCAAAACCCTTTGGTGTACTTATATATGCTATTTTGAAAGTATTTTAGGTATAAAAGTACATAAGGAAAAAATTGGGTATCAACACCTTCCACACTGTACTTACTCATTTTTGGTTATGAAGTCTAGGTGCGATCGCTGCTCGGGATTTTTGAAGTCCTTTGGAAACTCTGACACACCTGGACATGAAATTGGCTGTGGCATCTTGGCATTTGAGGATATGGAAAATGTGGTATATTTAGGATTCACTTGGGCCTGCTTTAAGTTCCCTATAGTTAACATCTTCTTTTTTTCATTTGTTTATGTAATTTATTCAGCTGGTATGTAATATTTATTTGTAAACAAATATTGGGGATGGCTAGTGAAACGGGAGGGGGGTAGCTATATAGTCCTATTAATATCATTGGGGTAGAAAGCACGTCATAGGCTTTACATTATTTATATCTGCATTAGAATCCATTTTTTTAGTATCAATGCACTCATCCAAATCATGCAAAATATGTACTAGATATTATGTTCCTAGGATTTTATAGCTACCGTTTCAGCATCTCATTCGTCACTAATCCATGTTTTATGTCTATCACAACGAAATCCTGCTCCTAGGACAATAATAGTATTAGCATAAAAGTTGTTACTCTTGTGCATTCAGAAGTCATATTTCAACAATTCTGCAACTCTTGTGTGCATTTAGAAATCGTGCCTTAGGGATTCTATTTTTAACTATCCTGCCATTTGCATGTGCATATTATATACCATGTAATAGGATCATGTTTACATTTTGTTCAAAATGCCTAGTAATTACTAATTCATGAAATGGTAATAAATAATAATCTTACATTTTGATATTTTCTGAATAAAACTTGTAATAATCTCTGCTTCTCAGATTCGTACCAACTAGAACAACATGCTCTTATGGTAAAATGGCTTTTGAACTGTTAATGATTCTGGTAACTATTATGCATGATCCCACGCCTAGGCAAGCCTTATGTGATGAATCTTTATAAAACGGGAAAACTGTTTCTGCTTTTGTTTACTGCTTAAAGATTCACAGGTCTAAAATCAGTTGGCAAATGGACTCAGTTCTTCACACTTGGGTCCAAATTCGATATTGTATACTGTTTTCTCATCTAGATATCATGTTCTAAGGTTTTCTCTTAAATACTTAAAGACAGTTGTCTGAGACGTGTATTTGCTTAATATGTTTTTGGAAGTAATTGTGAGCCTTTAGTTGTTTCCCTTCTGAAACATAGTGCAACTTGTTTTGTTTGATGCCTAGACATTTCTCCTTTAAAGCACCTTAGGATGGTCTAGAACAACCCAAATTAGAGGTCCTAAATACCTCCAGGGCCACAAAGAAGGGACGGGTAATGCACGCATAGGATATCTATCAAGGTTGTTAGAATGCTTTAGGCTATGATCAAGGGGAGTGAATTGAGTAGTAAGGATATGATGACTATGCGCTAATGTCACAGTAGCCCCTCATTGATGAGTGATTACCGTGAATTTTGTGGGTACGATCCTGTTGGCTAACAAACCTAGGATCCGACTTCCCAACTTCCGTTGTTTATGAATTTACTTTTTCTTTATATATGTGCTACTTGTCCAAAACCTTTTTCTTGTTTCATTACTTGAATGCCAAAACATGACTTTACTTGCAAGTATGTGTTAAAATTGTTTACCTGTTTATTTGACTAATTCACATGAATATAAGTTCGGACCGTTGTGGACCGCAAGGGGTGCCTAACACTTTTTCCTCAAGGCTATTTCGAGCCCTTACCCTAAATCTCTAGTAATGCAAACTAGTCCATAAGTTAATTGCTCAAGGTGCCCTAACGCACCATAATTCGTTAGGAGGTGACTCTTCAACTACCCAATTCCCAAAAGGAAAAAAGTTATTCCCCCATAGAATGTCGAAACACGGACCTTTCTAGGCGAGGAGGAAAAAAGGGGGCGCGACAGCATGGAGACTCTGCTGGGGATATTATTAGGATCCTATTATAACGAACTTATATTTGTGAATTATTTTAAGCATGCTCTATATCACGTACCCTTTCTCGGCGAGAAGGAAAAAAGGGGGCGTGACAGCATGGAGACTCTGCTTGGGATATTATTAGGCTCTTACTATAACGAACTTATCTTTGTCAATTAGTTTAAGCATGCTCTATCCTACGTACCATTTCCCTTACTTGAATTTAACTGTTTATTTTTTTAGCATTCATGATTTATTTATTTCCTTGAAACTGACATGTCTCTTTGTTTTCTTCTTCTGTAACCATCTTTCAATCATTAAAATGCTGCATTTATTATTTTCTTACATGCAAATACTTGATGATATGATGTTATTATTTCAATTACTCCACATTATATTCCACTTGTGCGCATCAAAATCCTACAGCAATTCTTGATGAGTGGTTGCGCTCTTCCAATTTATTACCCTTAAATTCGAAAAGTCTTATTTGCAGTAAAACTAGTCGATCGGCGGTGCCGTCGACAGTTTCGTGCCTTTCCCTCTAAAGTTGTTTGCCTGAGGGTACCAGTCTATACCCCCATAGTAACCTTACCCTGATCGTAATTGTACATGCATTATGGTCAAACCTAGCCGGATTAATATGTTATCCACATAATAATCCTTTAAGACAAAGCCTTATCCAAAAGCATACCGGGGTTTCCATAATCCCAGCGGACAAAACCACGTTACCTGCATTAATTTGGAGAACTAAATGCCAGTATGCTAATCATAAATGTATAAATAGCCAAGTCTGTTGGGGAACAAGGGACTAACCCTTTTTTTGCAGAAAATGAGGCACGAGGTACCCAAATTCGGTATGGTTAGCAACATTCGACCATTTCTACTAGATTGGTGGGAGGACCTTTCCTCAAGTGAAAAGAAACATATAAGAAAGTACTTGGGCAATCTACCTTTTCTACTAGACATTGAGCCAAACAATAGGTTGATCGAAGCTGCCACTTTATAGTGAAAGGGATGTGTTTCGTTTTGGCGACATAGAAATGATACCACTTCTAGAGGAAATTGGAGGGCTTGCGGGATTGATTTGGAATAGCCCTGGGTTATTGGTGCCAGAGAACCGTACTGGTAAAGGGTTCTTAAAGATGATGGGGTTGAAGAAAAATGCTGACTTGAGATGCCTGAAGGAATCTTACATACCCTTCGAGTATATGTATGAGAGTTATGGCCATATCAAGTCCTTCCGTACTTACCATGATGAGATCTCTCTCACTTCTCTGGTCCACATCCACCGCGCAATGTTTGTGTTCATTGTATGCTTCTTAGGCCTGATAGTATTCCTAATGAAAAGGGAAAGAATCCACACTAGGTTGCCCCTGGTCTCCAAGACTTTGATGGAAGGAATCAATGAACAGACATACACCATAGTCCCCATGATCATAGCTGACATCTACAGGGCTCTGGAATGCTGTCAAAGAGGGGTCAAGCATTTCGAGGCTTGCAACTTGTTACTGTTGTTCTGGTTATTAGAACATCTTCAAAAGGGGTAGTATTGCCAAGAACATCCCCGAAGGGATTGGAATTTCCATATTTCCTTCTATTACCCTAAGAGGATGACCTGCATTCTGGAAAAGTTTGCTCAGCCAGAAAGTTCCAAAGAGTGGGTGGAATTCTTTGACAACCTGACCAAGGAGCAAGTGCAATCGATGTTTGAATGGTTACCGATAGACGAATTCATCATCAGATCCAGGGACGCTCCACACCTGGTGCTGATTGGATTGAGAGGGATATACCCATATGTCCCTATCCAAGTCATGAGGCAAGTAGGAAGGAAACAGGTTGTGCCAAGGGTTGCCAAGATGAGTAATTTCAGAGCAGACTTTTAAGACGACGATGTTCCTTATAAGTGCGAATCCCAGCATATGTGCCACTGCAAAACCATTATGGAAAAGAACACCATTGAGCCCGACAGGTATCATGCAGGGTGCTAACCTCTTTACAAGGCATGGTTAGAAGACAATCTGAAAGAAATGGTGATGCCGGGAGCTAGCGGAGGCAATAGAATCATAGTCGAGGAAGTTGAAGCTGAAGTCAAATACAACAAGCTGAGTAAGAGGGTCCACTACTCTGAGAATGAGCATCGGGAAACACATGAGAGGAATGTGAGGTTGATCGAAGAATGGAAAGAAATGGTAGTCACTTCTAACAAGAAGCTGGAATATCTGGAGTGAGGAATAGTAGAGCAGGAGGGTAAAGTCATAAAGAGGATGGAGGATTTTCAGAATGTTGAAGGAGCTAAAGAAGGACATCTGGCCAGAGCCTACTTGTTTCTGTGACTGTGCCAACTAGGAGACCTGTACGATGGAGTCAAGGAGATCCAATCTGGGGAAGGTCCTTCTGGGACCAAACAGGCTAGATTTATTTGCTTTCCTAAAATGTAATAACGCCAAGTGCCAGCAGTGACTTATCGTTTTCTATCACCTTAGTGTCATTTTGGGATTCATCTATTTTTATATTATGAAATGAGGCATTTTTTAGCATCTAAGTTCTTCAAATCGATTTGCCGGTAGGCCTACCTCGGGCACAATGAGGCTCCCAAATTAGGATGCAAATTTACATTTGTGCAATACGTGTTAAAATACTACAACACTTCAAAATTCTCATTAACTTGTTACCTTTTTTTCCTTATTTTTGATTATTCTCTCCCTTTCAGTTGGTTCACTCATACTGGCATTATCAACGTATCATACCAGATCTAGAGGCCCTCCACCTCCTCCTCCTCCAATACAAAAGTCAAAGGAAAAACAAAAATAGACAACTTAAGTGGTATTCGAAAGGAGAATGTTTAGAACGCAGAAACTTCAGACGGTCTCTGACACCAAATGATCTAGTCATGAGACTGAACAAAAGTTACTGGAGCTACAAGGAGAGCTAGAGCAGGTCCGCATTGAAAAACTTATCACTCACCCTAAATGTCCTCGACATCAATCAATAGAACACAAAGAACCCAGCAACTCCCCAAAACACATCAAACAAACACCCACAAAACCACCTTGCACCACATCAATACACAACCCCACCTCAAAATGTCAATCCCTTACCAATACAAACTCCGCCACAACACCACCACCAAACAATCTAGTACCCACCCACTGCCACTTACCATACTCCCCAAAACAGACCACAACCCATTCCCGATCCTCAAAACTCAACCAATGATCGCCCCTACACCCAAATCCTTGGAACTCATCAAAACAACTTCATATATGTGGAGACCATACCTCATTCTACTCAACTAACTTCCTATGCACCAGAATCTTCAGAGAAGGACCGGATCATTAAAAACGTGGCTGAAGAAGTCAAGAAATTGACAAGCTGAGTTTAGGGCGTCCAAGGAAGCAAAGGGATAGAAGGTTTTAATTATGAAGACCTATGCATACAACCAGGTGTGGAACTACAGAAGGGGTACAAACATCCTAAGTTTGAGATGTTCGATGGCACAGGTGATCCTAAGGTTCATCTAAGGACCTATTGCGACAAGCTTGTCATGGTCGAAAAGGATGAGAAGATCCAGATGAAACTCTTCATGAGGAGACTTACTGGTGATGCTTTTTCTAGGTACATCAGCCAGGATCCCAAGAGATGGTACAATTGGATAGGTATGGCATTCGATTTCATGGACTAATTCAGGCTTAACACAGAAAATGTACCCAATGATTTCTACATCTAGAATCTTAAGTAGAAACCCACCGAGACTTTTCGCGAGTTTGCTACCAGCTGGAGGTCGGAAGCGGCCAAGGTTAGGCCATCTTTGGACGAAGAGCATATGAACAAGTTCTTCATCAGGGCACAGGACCCGCAGTATTATGAAAGGTTAATAGTTATTAAAAACCATAAATTCTCTGATATCATCAAGCTTGGGGAAAGGATTGAGGAAGGCATCAAGAACGGGATAGTAACAAACATTGAGGCACTGCAGGCCAAATAAATTATTTCAATCAAGCAGCATTTCTAAAAGGAAAGATGTTGGGGCAGCAATGGTGGCTCAAGGCCCAAAATCTCCACTAACCTATCAAACACCTCCACCCACATGTCAAATACCACCATCCACATACTAAGAACCACCACCTGCTTATCAACCATCATCTCCTAAATACTCCCAACCAGCCATTGTCTATCACACCTACAACTTCCAACCACCTCACTTCCAATCTCCTCTGACTCGCCAAAATTATCCAAGACCATGACCCAATTTCAACTGCAAGCCACTCAGAGAATACACTGCCATCGCTGAACCCATTGACCATCTGTATGAGAGGTTGAAAGCCATATGTTATGTCACTCATGTTCCCGTTGTAGCACTAGATAATCCATCCCAATGGGTCAATACATACAAAACTTGTGCGTACCATTCCGGTATGAAAGGGCATACCAATGCCGAGCATTGAAAGACAAAATCCAGATGCTGATTGACAACAAGGTTATACATGCAAATAAGGACATACAAAATGTTCACAACAACCCTCTCCATGATCATAGAGGTGGTGGAATGCATGTGATAGAGACGAACGAAGAGTGGGACCCTGCGGGGTCAATTGGCCTTATTCGGGAAGGTGATGACTTCAAACCCCAAGTCACACTTACGCCTATTATGGTCCAGACCCAGTCCCCAATCAAGGTTGAAGTAGCCATATCAGTTCCATTTGAGGTAGTGGTGGCTCCACTCGCGGCCACCCATGTTCCGTTTGAAGTAGAAGTGGTCAAACCGTTCACAGTGACAGTATTAACCATACCTCCTTTTCACTGAACATAAATACCTTGGGATTATATTTGTGAGCATGTGATTTTTGCCCCATATGAACCACTCCCAAAGAAATCAAAACAAAATTGTCTATTTTTTTGTGTGCATTTTTGTGAATTTTAGTAATTGTTTGCGTTTGTGTGCGCATGTTTATCTGTAAATTAATGAAAATACAAAATATGTTGCATTTGCATTTAGGATTTAATTCTACAATTAGGAGTAATTAAGTTTGTTATGTCAAAAATGAGAAATCACAAAAGATAATGTACTTTGTATTTTTAGCATTTAGTGTCCAAATTGTGTGATTTTATTTTTGGTGTTTAATTTTATGTGATAATAATTATTAAGAGTTAATTAGTATCTTTAAGATAATTTTAGCTTTATAATTTAATCTAGGATTTTTGTTTTAAAATTAGGAAATAAAAAGAAAAAGAAACAAAACAAAAATGTAGAAGAAAATCGGACTCGGCTCTTTTGAATTAAAACCAGGCCCAAAAAATGCCTCCCTAACCCGGTCCAACTGATCAGGTTTCTCAGACATCTAAACGACGTCGTTTTAGGCATGTTCACTCTAGGCCATTGATCTCACTTGATCAACGGTCCAGATCATCCACCCTATAACCCATATCCAGCCCGACCCGTTACCATCTCTCAACCCGCCCCCTCATTAAACCAAATGGCACTGTTTCTTACTAATGGAAGGATCCAGGTTGTTGATCTTAATTGATCCAACGACCAGGATAAAATCTCTAGGTGGGTATATATATTTCACACCATACCCAGCCCCCCCTGAAATCACCCCGTCTTCTCTGTCTCTGGCCTCTCTGACACGAACCCAAGTAACGCCGCCTTCAACCATCGAGCTTCGCCCACCGAAAATCGCCTCACGGCAGTTTCGGTGATCCAAACGACTCCATCTTCATAGCATAGAACCACCAAATCATCCCCTCCACGAATCCACAACCCTTTTTCTTTGAATCATCCCCAGTATCTTCGAATCTTCAATCGAAGATCAACAAAAACCCTAGCTTGTCTGTTCGACACCAAATTAATACCATACCACCACTAGGCCTCCCTCTCTACTAAAGCGACCTTGGTTTCCCTTGAATCCCAATCTCCCTCGTCGAATATCAATTTTTAGCCCAAGAACCCTAGCGCCGCCACAAAATTCCCTGGTGGCGGCGCCAATCCTAAACCTTCCCAAAGTTACACCATTTGACCACCAGACCACCCTCATCCCAGAGCCCATGTTAGTTTTGCTAAAATCATAGGAGAGTTCGTCGAATTTTAATGCGACTGAACAAGCCCTAGAAAAGCCAAAATTTGAGGTCGTAATCAACCTTAGTCAAGTGTTCTCAGTCGAGAACACTCGATTAAGGTCCATTTTGGCTTCAAATCTCGAGTTGAAGTTTCAATTGGAATGGATGGGAGTTTAGCCTGTAATTTTGAGGTATTTTCTTTCTATTTTTGTTGCATGTTTATCTATTTAAGCCTCATTGTATATCATCATCTTTTATGTATCCTCTCTTCCCCATCGGACTTTTCTTGGTCCAATTTTTCCACTGATGTTTAGCATATGTTAGTTACTGTGAGAGTTATTTAAAATAGCTTCGTCGATTAGTTCAGTAGGTTTGAGTGTTGGCTTAACATGGCCGTAATGTAAGTTCGGTTTTTATTTCATAGTTCATTCCAGTATGTTTTTCCCCTGCTTCATTTTCTATCTAAATTTTGTGTTGAAATGAGCCTATTGGTATATTTGAACTTAGAACTGAGCCTGTCGGTATATTCAGTTCATCACATTGAACTGAATTGATTGGTCATTTGTTACCCTGAATCTCTCAATCCCCTTGAAGCTTTCCTGGCTGTTTCTTCTTTTGTTTTCCAATTCAATTAAGCATGTGCTGGTCTACTTGATTTCAGTTCAGTTGTCGTTGAGCTAAATATGATTGGTTCCCCAATATAGTTAGTTTTGCACTGAACTTTAATCTTCACTGTTGATGACATCTGATTTGATCTAAGTTGCTATTTTTGAATTACTGACTGATTTAATAAGATGAATTGGTTATAGCTGTTGTAGTTTGGTGGCTAATTAGGAATCAATTTGTTTAGGATCATAGGTTAGAGCTAAAAGGCTTAATAACAGATTAAAAGGGACTGTATAGTTCAGTAAACCACAGGGTTTTCAGGGAGTAATTTTGGGATTTAAAAGGTTTGAAATGGTTAAGTTGAATGGTCTGGCAGTTAAATAATTAAATAGCCATTGAACTAATACACTTGTTTAATAATAGTGGGGGACAAGACATATTAGTATTGGTAAGGGTTAAGGGAAATTGATTAAAGAAGGCTGCCCATGCTTAATTGAGAAAAACAAATGGAACAAAACACATTGTAGTGGGGAGGTAAGAGAATATCATGGGCAAGAATGCTGTGGGTAATAGTTTAAGTGTTCCAAGGGGATAAGGGGTCTGTAATGAGCATATAAATAGGGGAAGTTTGGGCAGAGTTAAGGGGCTAGTTTTTGAACCCTGAAAATCAGTTTCTTAGAGAGTTTAAGGAAAGTCTTTAAGAGTTTTAGAGAGTATTGTTAAAAGGCTCTTCATGGTTAGTTCGAAAAGAAAAAATAGCTCAACTTTGCAGAATATATATCAGCCTTTAATCAATATTAAAGTTCAGTTTAAGAGGGCACTATTTCATTGCCTTTTCTCAGATCATTTTGGTTTGGGTCAGTTGGTGGACCAACTAGTAGTTCATACTTCAGTCCCCTGGTTCATTTTTGAGTGTTGGTGTTGTTTGGAGGCTATTCTATCAACTCTATCTGGTTTTCAAACTTTTCTGGGTTTCAAACTTGGTTTGAATTGCTGCTGTTGTATTGCTGTGTTTCATTGCTGCTGTTGATCCTCTTTTTCTTCTTGTTGTGTTTCAACATCTAGGTACACCTTTGAATCTCTGCTGTAGTTCCCAGCTTGAAAAAATGGAATAAAACTGTCAGATTATGGACCCTGAAATATGCCTGCTGGATAGTTACATATTTGTAGTTAAATAGATATTAAATGTAGTTGTTTAACGTAGTTAAGTGCCGATTTGTGTGAGTAATAGCTAGGACTATTTTGTAACTTGTGGGCAATAGGTAGATATGTAACTAGGATTGTTGTTTAACTGATTTGAGTTGTTTGAATTGTGATGGACTGTTAACTCCAATACGTTACTCACTCTTGTTGAAATCAATCACATGATGCCAAATAGTTTTATTGTTCGGGTTAATTTCTAGCTGCACTAAAAATCAAGGGCAAATCACAACATATAGGCGCTTATTCACGTTAGCACAGGTCACGTATGTTTAGTTTCGAGTTGGAAATTACCCATGACCCCATGCACTACTAAAAAAATCAAGGTTTAGCGACGGACAAAATCTATAGCTAAACAGAAAAAGCTATTGCTAAATTCATTTAGCGACGGATTAGGGACGGATTATCAAAAAATTCTGCTAGCAACGAGCATTTTAGCGACAGACTAGCGATGACGTTCGTAGCTAATTCCAGTTTTTTGTAGTGATGTGTGATCTAAACCGTTATTGAATAAGTGATTCGTTAGAGTGAGTTACAGGTAATACCCTTTCTAATCTAATAAAGATGAGCAAACAGTTGTGAGTTACGTGCTAAAACAAATGAGAATTGAGCTTGTATAAAAATCAGTGCTACAGTAACTAAAAAACGATGTCGACACGCGTGTAAAAAATTAGAAATTATGGGTTGGAGCAAGTGTGATTAATTCTACAAAATTAGATCCCCCTATACCCGTTGATAAAATTGGACTGTCATACTCCCCGAGTTCCAATAATTCCCGCTCTCTTCATTTGACACTTGGTTTTAGTTGTTTGAAATCGAGTTATGTAATTTAAACCCTTCACACATGATAATTAATTAGGATCTTTCTTTTATTGCTAGAGACAAAAGAAAAATAGAAAATCATAAATTGCTTTAGGTTGGACTTTTAAATAATAAATGAGATGAGCCTCGCCAAATAAAAATCATAAATTGCAGGGCCCTCAATAAATGTTTACAATAAATACTTATATTTCGGGACGGGCCGTTTAGCGAACTTTACGGCTTTCCCCAAAATAATAATGCGTTAGTCTCTTTAGGCACGTGTTTAATAATTCTATCTTCTTAAACTCGGGTGTGCATTTATGTGATCCAAATCCAAATCTCAACGGAGTCGAAATATGTCAATAACCACGAGTACATTGATGTGACGTGGTTTGACATGTATTTTCACGACGTTGCAATTTTTGTTAAAATAATAATAAAAGCGGTTAAAAGGTAAAAATACACATAGGTTTGAACATGTATTAAAATCAGATAATTTATGCAAAATATAATAGTTGAGCGACCGTGCTAGAACCACGGAACTCAGGAATGCCTAACACCTTCTCCCGGGTTAACAAAATTCCTTACTCGAATTTCTGGTGCGTAGACTGTTAAACAGAGTCAATCTTTTCCTTGATTCGGGATTCAAACAAGTGACTTGGGACACCATAAATCTCCCAAGTGGCGACTTTGAATCTTTAATAATAAATTCCATTTCGATTGTTCTTCAATTGGAAAAACTCCCTTATTACACCCTTCACGGGGTGCAGTAGGTAAAAATGAGGTGTGACAGCTTTGGCGACTCTGCTAGGGATCAGGACCCAGAACTTTTGTTCAGGGTTTGGAATTGGAGCTTATAACAATTGCTATGATTCTTTTTATCTGATTTCCCTACATGTTTTCTTGCTAAATGCTTTATCGCTTTGATATTATTTGAATTGTATATATAAATTGTGCCGAAACCCTTCTCTTCTCACCTCCGGGGATGAGCTTATTGGTTGAAAATCCCTATTCTATTAGTGTCTTACCTTCAAATAAGAAAGAGGCCGGATAAGTTACAAAGCCGGACGATCTCGCGGGTCCCCGGTACGTAGCTCCCTCCTCGACTTGAGTTGTCCGCTCGGATACACTGTTTAGAACACATACCTAGGGTTTGAACCTAGAATAACTTGACTTCATACCGGATCCCTAGTTGGAACGCTTATTTTCATCATGTTGCATTTGAATCAGGGGACTCAACACAGGGGTTGGGTCCATCTAGGATAGGTAACCTGAGATAAAAAAGACCATCGTGCAGCATCCTGTTTGTTTTACGCATTTATTTGCTTCAGACTTGCATGCTGAACGGCTTTTGAAAATCGGGAATATTGGAAATTTGTGAAAAGAGAAAAAGAGAAAAATAACAGTGTAGAGAGATAACTACTTATTTTTGGACAAAATAAACCAACGCCCAAGTAGTGTCGAAACTCTACCGAATTTTTGAAAGAAAAAGGAAAGAAAGAGAAATGTTTTTAGTTTGAATAAAGGAGTCTTGTTTTCAAATTTGGTTTATTTTCTTTGCCCGAACTACGCGTATTTAATTCTCACTGGATGTGAGATACGTAGGCAACCCTCGTCGGGTCCAACCTCCCTTTTTGCAAAAGTAACCAAAAATGTCAAATTTTAACTATAAATAAGTCGGGCAATGCCGCTTTTGTCAAGTATAGACGAATGTTCCAGAAAAAGGACGTCGGAAGGCTGACTTTGCATAAACGGCCACCTTTAGTCATTTCTTTTAGATTTTGGCCGGTTGGCCTACACAACCTTAAAATCTTCATCCCCGGAGTGCTAAAAGGCTGTGCTTGAAAATCCGAGTCTTCCATTTTTGAAGAAATTGTTTTTTTATTAGTTTTGCTTTGAGTCGAATGATTTTTTGCTTTTTGCTTAATCACCTTAATAAATGTGCAGAATGAGCACGAATTAGAATTCACCTGGAGCCCTTATGAACAAAATCCCTTTGGGATTACGTATGTGGTGGAATGACTTAGGCGAATCAGGGAAAGACACGGTCAAGATGTACTTAAGAGGCCTTACTGGGTGTTGAAGATCAATCCGAAGGGTGATATCATAAAGGCATTGGTTCCGTTTTGGGACCCGACACACAATGTATTTCATTTCTCATATTTTGAGCTTACACCGACATTGGAAAAAATTGCGGGATACATCGGGGCTCCTAAAATTCCCTTGAGAGAACAATATTTGTTTGCTCCGAGGGTCGTAACCATACACAGGTTCTTAGATCGCAGAACGGTTCACAACCCGGACTTGGTAGAGGGCTTTTGTACCATGTCATTCATATATGACATATATGGTCATATCAGAGGGTTCAACAACCCAGAAAGCAAAGTCTGTAGCAAAGAAAACCGCCTGAAATGGGAAGAGCATAGGTGTATTGCGTTTATGGTGGCCTTTCTGGGACTTCTGGTGTTTCCTAGAAAAGACGGGAAAATTGATATACAAGTCGCCAGGGTCGTCAGTACTTTGCTCACTCAAGATAACAGCACTCTGGCACCCATGATAATAGCCGACATCTTCTGCGCTCTTACTACTTGCAAAGCCAGAAGGGATTTCATTGAGGGTTGCAATGCATTGCTATAAATGTTGATGATTGAACACTTATGTCATCGCCCTCAATTTATGAGCTATGGTTCATCGAAGAAGACATGTATAGAAGAGTTTTCTACAAAGGTCGACGGGATTAGTATGCCAGAAGGGGTCACCGAATGCGTAGCACGACTGTGTTCTGTCACCGCAAGCCAGATAGAATGGACATTTGGGTGGTTATCTGTGGATGAAGTCATATATATGTCAGCGACTAGATCACATCTTCTATTGATGGGACTTAAGACCATCCAGCGTTACGCTCCGTATCGGGTCTTGAGACAGCTCGGGAAATGCCAAATAGTACCACGGGAGGAAGATCTTAGCACTCAAGTAGTTGAGATTAGCCCTAACGGACAGTTTCCCAAAGCAAGAGTCCGCCGGGTGTGGAATTAATGTCAATGCTTAAAAGAAAATACTCGCATGCAGGATCGGGCCAAAGGCGAAGCATCACTAGAATATCTTCCTTGCTATAGGAAAAATCTCGAGCACGAGAGACCAGCTAAAAGACCACACCGCCAGGACTTTATTGAATCATCGCATAAAAAGATGGGGTTGGTTAGAAAAAGAAAGGGAATACAGGGCTCGCATAGGAGCAATGGAGAAACAGGTCCAGGATCTCCAGTTTGAAAGCAGTTTGCAGGCTGCCGCCGACGAAGGGGATAAAAAGAAGTTGGCCCAAGAAAATGAGGCCTTAAGGACCCAAATCCGCCAGATGAGAACGGATGCCGACAAACAACCGCGAAACCGATCTGAAGAAGGGTTGATCAAGGAGTTGAAAAGGCAAATCATTGAATGTCGAAAGGGTTTGGAAGGATCTGAAGCTAGATTGACAAGGATCCGGGCCAAATGGGCAAGAGGTACAGAAGAGCGGGCACATCGTATGCGGCAGATGAAGAGAGATTATGAGGGGAACATTACTATGTTGAGAGAAACAATATCTAACCTCAAAGAACGGGTCTTCAGACAAGCCAGAGACTCCCGAGCTGATAGGACACGCTGTTATGACCTGATGGCGTGAATGGAAAAACAGATGCATGAATTCCAAGATCAACACTTTCACAACACTCAAGTGCTAGGAGCACGGAACCAATAGATAGAGCAGATGCTTCGGGAAAAAGACAAAATCCCGGGAAAAATCGACGATATCGGGCACTACATCACCATGCAGTGCCGAGCTTGTGAGGATATGTCCCGTACTACCTGCTTTGATTCAATAATGACCTATGTCCACCAGATCATGGAAGATTTGAAAGATCTGCAGAGAGGCCTTGCACTAAAGCCCGCGGCGAAGCCGAACGATGCCCGGCGGGCACCAAAATTCAAAACTCTAAGGCATTCATAGTATGAGTCTGTATTTTCCTTGTTTTCAGAGTCTGTAGTCCATTTGGAGTTTGCATTTCCGCTTTTATGTCTGTAGTTTGTATCAAGTCTGTCAGTTTCCTTTCAAAAATGTTTTGCCTTGTAATAGAACGTTTTGTTAATGAAAATTGAAAAACCCAAAAAATGGTGTCTTTATTTTTTGCACTTGTGGTTTGAACTACGATATGATCTAATTCGCGTGGCATCGTGATACATAGGCAACCCTCATCGGATTCGATCATGATTCTCTATAAACAATTTAAAGGGGAAAGAGCTGAAATAAAGAAAGAGAAAGAGAAAAGAAAAGAGCAGAAAAACAAGAAAAGGATAGAATAATAGAGAAAGAAAAAGAAAAAGAAGGAGAGAAGGTTTGTTGTGAGAATGAAAAAGGCCGGGATGACGTGTGCAGTCAAGAAAATGCATAATAGAGACGATTAACTGTATAGGTGCATTCATGCCAATGTGCGATTATCAAATCTGTTAAAACCTAACTGCTAAAAAAGTTTGTTGTTATCCAGAGATTTCAAACAGTTAGCTTGTTAGAACGTGTTGGCAAATTACCATTACCAAACAAGATCTAAAGGACCCATACCAAGAAGCATGTCTAGTTCGGACAAAATTGTTGAAGAGGAAAAAACCGAAATACAAGCAATGAAGGAGGAAGTAGACAAGTTGAGGCAAGAGATAGCAGAAATACACCTAGCCTGGGCTAGGGGGCAACAAGTACCAGTCCCTCCAGCTACCCCTACTCTCCTACCAGCACAAACTCTGGAGTACCCACCCACTGGTCCATCAACGAGTTTCCCAATTCACCAATACTATCTAGGGAAAACTCCTTACAATCCCCAATCTCCACCACCCAAACACGACCCTCCTCCACCAACTGTTCCTGTTTTCATGGCACCCCCACGAGCCACACTACAAAGATCATCTAGTGAGTCGTTGTTTCAGGCTCACGATAGCCAATACTATCCCCCTGAAACCTACCTTTAAAGCACCCAAGCGACATACTTATAATCCTCACTTTGAGATCCCGGCGAAAACTGAGAGGCCGGCTAAGAGTTCGGAGCAGGATGAAGTGCTTCACAAAGTGAAAAGCCTGGAGCAGTCCTTCGAGAATATGCATGGGTTGGGCGGCCAAGTCAGCGTACCTACAAAGATCTGTGTCCTTTCCCCGATATTCAATTGTCGGCGGGTTTCAAGATGCCAAAGTTTGATCTGTACGAGGGGCATGGTGATCCAATGGCACATCTGTGAGGTTTTCGCAGTAAGATGAGAGGGGTTGGGGGAAACGACAAGCTGCTGATAGCTTATTTTGGTCATAGTTTGTGCGAATCTACATTGGAATGGTACACGAGGCAGGATCCTAGCAGGTGGTATACCTGGGACGATCTAGCACAAGAATTTGTAGGTCACTTCCAGTATAACCTTGAGATCATCCCTGACCTTCTCACATTGTTGAAACTTGAGAAAAAGCCTGGAGAGAGCTTCAGGGAGTTCGGGTTCCGTTGGAGGGAACATGCACGAGAGTCGATCCGCCAATGAGGGAAGGTGATATGGTGGACTACGTTTTGCGGACTTTGGAGCCAACTTACTTTGGTCACTTGGTGACATCAATTGGTAAATCTTTCAATGAGGTCGTAAAGATGGGCGGCATGATTGAAGGAGGACTCAAGTCTAACAAGAGAATGAGTTACTCGGCGATCAAGGCTACCACACAAGCTATCCAGAGCGGCATGGGAGGTGTGCTCGGGAAAAAGAAGAGAGAAGAAGTCGCAACAGTCGAAGAAGGCACTTGGTCCAGATCCAGAGGTCCTTCACCCTACTACCAGCCCAGACCCCACCGCCTAAATTACCCATACACTCTGTATAGCCCTCCACAACCATACTACCCAGAGCTAGGTTTTTCCGTCCATCACGCCCAAACATATACCCAGCTTCCAGATCACCCACAATGGCGTGTGCCGACTCCCCAAAATGCATATCCACCTCCATAAAACACATATCCACCCCCAAGGGCTTATAAAAATCCTCTAGGGTCAGGTTTCCATGGGAATCAAGCTTTCAGGAATGAGAGAATGCAAAAGCAGAGAACATTTACTCCGTTGGGAGAATCCTACACCACTCTCTTCCACAAATTGAGACAGTTAGGCCTGTTGAATCCTATTGAGTCTAAAATGCCCAATCCCCTTCCTAAAAATCTGGACCATTCAGTAAGGTGTGAATATTGTTCGGGGGCCCCTGGACATGATACTGAGAAATGTTGGAAATTAAAAATTGTCATGCAAGAGCTTATCGACACAAATAAGAATAAGGTTCAGGTGCCAGAGGCACCAAACATTAATTAGAATTTGTTGCCAGCGCACCATGAGGCTCACATGATCGATTGGTGCACAAGGGAGGGGAGTTTAAGAAGCCCTCGCAAACAACAATGATGATTCGAGCCAGTGAAGCCAGTCCCAAGGAAAAACTAACCAATGAGAAGGCAGCGGTACAACTGAAAAGTGTAGACACCAAGCCTGTTGTGGTGATGGGGAAAGTGTCATCTATTGTTGCAAAGAAACCTGAGCCGGTCAAGGTAGTGATGCAGGGGGTATCAAGCACACCCGTGGTGGTAAAAGGGGCTCACATAGAACCAGTTGTCATCAAACCGGTAATACAGTTGCCAATAATAAGTGAAAAGGCCATGCCGTGGAGCTACAATCAAGTAACGGTGATGTATAAGGGGAAAGAGGTTATGGAAGAAGTGTGTGAAACCCAACATCTAACTCGTTCGGGAAGGTGTTTTGCTCCCGCAGAATTGACAAGGGCCAATCCAGCGGCAATAAAGAAGCCAGTGACGGAGGAGGAGGCGGAGGAATTTTTGAAGAAGATAAAGGCACAATATTACGCCATTGTGGAGCAGCTGAGGGAAACCCCGACACATATCTCATTGCTATCATTACTGATCCAATCAGACAAGCACCGCCGGGCGTTGATGAAAATTCTGAATGAAGCCCATGTGCTAGATAAGGTCTCTGTGAACCATCTGGAGAAAATAGCAAACAAGATTTTTAAGGTGAATCGGGCGACATTTTTCGACGATGAATTGCCCATGGAAGGTACAGAGCACAATAGAGCTCTCTATTTTATCGTGAAGTGCGAAGACTCGGTAGTCGCTCGAGTACTGATTGATAATGGGTCCAGTGCCAATATTTGTCCGTTGTCCACATTGAACAAACTGAAGGTTGATAATGATCGAATTCACAAGAACAACATCTGTGTTCGAGGGTTTGATGGTGGTGGTACAAATACAGTAGGCGATATCATACTTGAATTGACAATTAGCCCAGTCGAGTTCACCATGGAGTTTCAAGTGTTAGATGTCGCAGTGTCATATAATCTTCTGTTGGGGCGACCGGGGATTCACGCTGCCAAAGCAGTGCCTTCTACACTACATTAGATGGTCAAGTTCGAGTGGGATGGACAAGAGATCGTAGTGCATGGAGAAGACAATACATTCGCCGTAAGTGATGTCATCATACCCTTCATAGAGACTGATGATGAAAAGGGGTCGTAGGTTTACCAGGTTTTCGATACGATTTCAGTGGAAAAAGTTCCTGAGGGTGAAAACATCCCACTTCCCAGAATAGCAATTGCAGCTGTCATGGTAGCCTCAGAGATGCTGAAAAACGGGTTTGTGCCAGGCAAAGGTTTGGGGGCTGATCTTCAAGGTATTGTTCAACCGGTTTCTTTGCCCAAAACTTTGGATACCTTTGGGCTGGGGTTCAAGCCCACAGCGGTGGATGTGCGCCGGGCCAAGAAGATGAAGAAAAGGGCATGGGTCCTTCCCAAGCCAATCCCGTGCCTGTCCCGATCTTTTGTCAGGCCGAGTATCAAAAAGCAATCACTGTCCAAGGTTACAGGGCCACTGATTGGTATAAATGGAGATTTGGATGAAGGTTTTATAAGATTATTCGCCGAAGTCAACATGGTAGAATCTGGGGAAGGATCCAGCAAGGTAGAGGTGCAATTTGTGGGGCTTAAGGCCAAGGTCAACAATTGGATGGCTACTCCTCTTCCCATGCAGAGGGAGTCTTGGTAGTAGGCTTTGATTTTCCTTCATGTTTAGCTGGATAATTCCAGGGTTGTAGTCCAGTTTTCTTTTATTTTTGTACTCGTCAAAGTGTGAAACCTTGTTATCCCATACTTCAATCAATGAAAGTTTCTTCTTTACTCCTTATTTTATTTTACTTTTGTTTTCTTCTTTTCTTTTCTGAATAGTTCTTTTTGTACCAGTCTTAATGACATGGCATGCACGACGGATCTTCAACCTAGTCTAAAAAATCAATATGATTCTGAACTAATAGTACAAGAGGTAGAATATGATAAAGAGTCGGAATACGATGAGGATGAAGCCTTCGAAGAAATTAACAGAGAATTTAGCCAATTTGAAGAGGAAGCCAAGCCCAACTTAAATGGCACGGAAGCCATTAATCTGGGGGAAACGGATGACATTCGGGAAACTAAAATAAGCGTCCACATTGAACCAAACATCAGGGAAGAATTAATCGAAGCACTTATTGAGTTCAAAGATGTTTTTGCATGGTCATATGACAACATGCTGGGTTTGAGCACCGATTTAGTGGTGCACAGATTGCCCACTGACCCGGCATGCCCTCCCATCAAGCAGAAATTGAGGAAGTTCAAAACCAACATAAGTGTGAAGATGAAGGAAGAAGTAACCAAACAACTGAATGCAAAGGTTATTCGGGTTACTCCATATCCTAGTTGGTTGTCTAATGTGGTGCCAGTGCCGAAGAAAGATGGAAAAATCAGGGTATGTGTTGATTGTCGCAATCTGAAGAGAGGAAGCCCAAAGGGTAATTTCCCATTACCCGACATCCATATCTTGATCGATAATTGTGCCAAACGTGAGATCGGGTCTTTCGTGGACTGCTATGCTGGGTATCATCATATTCTGATGGATGAGGAAGATGCAGAGAAGACGGCTTTCATTATGCCATGGGGAACCTATTGCTATCGGGAAATGCCATTCGGTCTGAAGAATATTGGGGCAACGTACATGAGGGCAATGACTACTGTGTTTCATGATATGATACACAAAGAGATTGAGCTATACGTGGATGATGTGATTATTGAACCCAAGCATCTGGCAGACGACATAAGAGACCTAAGGAAGTTTTTCCAAAGACTTCGAAGGTACGACATTAAGCTCAACCCTGCTAAATGCCCATTGGGTATTCCATCGGGAAAGTTGTTAGGATTCATAGTCAGTCGGCGAGGCATTGAGTTAGACCCGTCAAAAATCAAATCCATTTAGGAGTTGCCACCTCCAAGGAACAAAACCGAAGTGATGAGTCTGTTGGGAAGGTTGAATTATATCAGTAGGTTTATCTCTCAACTCACCCTGACTTGTGAACCCATTTTTCTGTTACTGAAGAAAGATGCTGCAATAGAATGGACGGAGGAATGTCAGGAGGCATTTGACCAGATAAAAAGGTATTTATCGAATCCAACTGTGCTGTTTCCACCCGAGCCAGGAAGACCGTTGATTCTCTATCTAACGGTCTTGGAGAATTCATTTGGTTATGTACTGGGGAAACACGATATCACAGGAAGGAAGGAGCAAGCCATCTATTATCTCAACAAGAAGTTTACTGTTTATGAGGTTAAGTACACTCAACTTGAGAAGACATGTTGCGCCCTAAATTGGGTGGCATAGAAGTTGAAGCATTATTTGTCATCTTATACTACTTACCTTATATCTCGTCTGGACCCATTGAAGTATATTTTCCAGAAGCCTATGCCCACAGGGAGATTGGCAAAGTGGCATATTTTGCTTACAGAATTCGACATTGTTTACATGACTCGGACTGCGATGAAAGCACAGGCGTTGGCAGATCACTTAGCCGAGAATCCGGTCGATTAATATAAACCGTTGAGGACGTATTTTCCTGATGAAGAAGTGATGCATGTCAGTGAGCTGGAGTTAACTGAGGAACTAGGATGGAAGCTTTTCTTTGATGGAGCTGCAAATGCGAAGGGGGTTGGAATAGGAGCGGTACTTATTTTCGAAATAGAGCATCATTATCCTGTTACGGCTCAGCTACGGTTCTAATGCACCAACAACATGGCTGAGTATGAGGCATGCATTCTGGGCTTACGATTAGCTGCGGACATGGATGTCCAGGATGTTTTGGTCTTCGGAGACTCAGACCTCCTGGTATATCAGATTCAAGGTGAATGGGAAACACGGGATTTGAAGCTCATATCATATCGACAATGCTTGCACAATCTATGTCAACGATTTCGATCAATGGAGTTCAGGAACATCCCAAGAGTTCATAATGAGGTTGGCAATGCTTTGGCCACCTTAGCATCAATGTTGGATCATCCAGAAAAGTTCATGTTGATCCGTTGCACATTCAGGTTCGTGATCAGCATGCCTATTGCAACATGATAGAGGAGGAACTGGATGGTGAACAATGGTTTTATGATGTCAAGGAATACCTCAGGATGGGGATATACCTAGAGCAGGCCACCGGATATCAAAAGAAAGCCATTCGGCGATTGGCAAATGGATTTTTCCTCAGTGGAGGAGTGTTATACAAAAGAATGCCGGACTTGGGATTACTGAGATGCATAGATGCTAGTCAAGCCACGACCGTTATGATAGAGGTGCATTCTGGAGTTTGTGGGCCACATATGAGCGGATATGTATTGGCGAAGAAAATTCTTCGAGCAGGGTATTATTGGCTCACTATGGAGCGAGATTGTATCAGTTTTGTGCGTAAATGCCATCAATGCCAGATACACGGAGATCTAATTCATTCTCTGCCAACAGAATTACACACAATGTCAGCACCGCGACCTTTTGTTGCATGGGGCATGGATGTCATTGGACCTATTGTGCCAGCAACTTCCAATGGTCATAGGTTCATTCTAGTGGCCATCGATTATTTCACCAAGTGGGTCGAAGCTAAAACTTTCAAGTCGGTAACCAAGAAAGTCGTGGTGGATTTTGTTCATTCCCATCTCATCTGTAGATTTGGGATCCCAAAGGTAATCTTCACGGATAATGGTGCCAATCTTAACAGTAGTTTGATGAAAGAAGTATGTCATCAGTTTAAGATGACACACCGTAATTCCACCCCATATCGTCCCAAAGCGAATGGAGCGGTTGAGGCAGCCAACAAGAATATAAAGAAGATATTGAGGAAGATGGTACAAGGATCCAGACAATGGCATGAAAATTTACCATTTGCATTGTTGGGTTATTTCACTACTGTTCGTACTTCAGTAGGTGCAACTCCTTATTTGTTGTTATATGGAACTGAGGCAGTGATACTGGCGGAAGTTGAAATTTCATCTCTCGGAATTGTCGTTGAGTCTGAGATTGATGATGATGAATGGGTCAAAACCCGGTTGGAGCAATTGAGCTTGATTGATGAGAAGAGGTTAGCAGCGGTATGTCATCGCCAGTTATATCAAAAGAGGATGGCAAGAGCATACAATAAGAAGGTACGTCCCAGAAAATTCGAAGTGGGGCAACAAGTGTTGAAATGAATCCTTCCACATCAGGCCGTAGCAAATGGCAAGGTCGCCCCGAATTGGCAAGGGCCGTTTATTTTGTCCAGAGTGTTGTCCAATGGCGCTTTATGTTTGACATATATTGAAGGAAGATGTATAGACATGGCTATCAATTCTGACGCAGTCAAGAGATATTATATATGATTTCTTTTGGTTGTAATTGTTTTTGTTTGTTGGTACTTGGCATTGTATCGGAGAATGAAATGACGGAGGCAATTTGTTCTTCTATCCAAACACTTTAACTCTTGCTTCCCCTTTTGAGCCTTATTTATTCCTTCATACCCCTCTTTTGGAATCAGTAATGAAATGATAATAAAAGAGAGAAAAGAAAATGATAACAAAAAAAAAGTAACAAGAAAAAAACAATGGAATTGTGAACTACGTTAGACCTGATTCCTCAAAAAGGATACACAGGCGCCTTACGGCTCGGTCATAGTGTAACAAAAATCAAAAGATCCCCAAACAAGAAAAACTGGGGCAAAAGTTATGTTTTAATTTTGGGAAAGAAATTTAATTCCAAGAGTTGTAACATTTTACCCATCAAAATTATTTTAAAACTCTTGATACCCTTTTCGTTTAAGCCATATACCAAGAAGTTCAATCCCCAGCTGATGTCCAAAAAGACCTCCCGATCAGTATCCGAGAAGTACCAAGTCAGGCGAATGGAAGTCAGGAATAAGACTCTGATCCCCAGCAGAAAGAGGATCATAAGCTGAAAAGAATTGATAGCAAAAAGAATCCTCAGCAGAGAGAGTCTTATCGGTAACACTCCAATCCCAAGCTGAAGTAAAATAAGAGAGTCTTATCGGTGAAAACCTTCACAGGCACCATAAGGCGACAGAAGTTGAGATAAATAAAATGAGAGAGTCTTATCGGTGAAAACCTTCACAGGCACCATAAGGCGACGAAAGTTGAGAGAAATAAAATGAGAGTCTTATCGGTGAAAACCTCCACAGGCAGCATAAGGCGAAGGGGGTTGAGAGAAATGGGAGAGTCTTATTAGTGAAAACCCCTCTAAGGGCACTATGTGGCAACAAGGAGTCAAAAAAGGGCAAAACAAGATAATATTGACGGAAAGGATCCGTCGAGGAATCAAGCAGAACAAAGATGCGGATTCGCAGAAGAGTTGGGTTATGGAGCCTTTGAAATGCAAAGTAGGGCCATCAGAAAGGTTGATTGATATAAATAGACTGGGTTGGTTAATCCAGAATGCACGACATGATCATTGGGGTCAGTTATACTGTTAAGATAAGTTCTTTTCATTTTTCTTCTCCCCGGTTGTTCAGAAAATACTTTTCTTTTTCTATCTCTTGAAGTCATCGTTTTTTATTTTTTTGGTTAAAGATTTTTCAATGGTAGTTGGTTTTTAAGAAGGATTCTCAGAGCCTACTACCAGTTTCCAATATGGTGCAAAGTAAAATTTGGATAGGACAGGCCAAAATTAAGTGTAATGGAACAAGAAAGATGTCATGGTAAGACCAGGAAGAATCTCATCCCCAGCAGAAATGTCATCCCCAATAAATAACATCATCCCCAGCTAATTCTGATAGTGTGATGGGGACTAGAAAGATGTCATTGTAATACCAAATGACGGATTGGTCTAAGTTGTTGGGAGAGTAACAGTCAAGAAGTCGGTGAATAAAGAATCGCCAAGAAAACAGGAGCACCCCCGGCAGATCATTAGCCAAGTTTCAAGATGGTTGGACGACGACCAGCAGGAATATCATCCCTAGCAAGTAATATCATCCCTACCACGTTTTAAACTAACAAAGTTTTCTTTGATTTAAAGCAGGTAAAGGACATGCTATAGATGGCGGAAAGACTTGCCACAAGGAAGATCATCAAACTGGGGCAGAAAATTTTCTTCCATGTTTGAAAATTTTCTTGAAATCGGGTACCCATTGGAGGAACGACGAAAGCAATTCCAATTTTAAGGGAAAGCAGGACAACAGGTCTAGAGGAAAGCAATCTCAGAGGAGGATAATACAAACTCTGAGTGTAGTCTTGGGAGAAGCAAGATGACACAAGTTTTAAGGGAAGTGTTCATTGAACCAATGTTATTCCTAGTGGTTGAAAGAAGGAAAATAACAAGTCTTAATGGAGGAAGATAATTCCCCCGACAGTGTTATCCCCAGCAGTTTTTCAGAGGGATGAAACACAAGTTTAAAGGAAGTGGTTTCGAAGAAGAAAGATAACAACAGCTTCAAGGAAAGTAGTCTTTGAATGAGGAAGATAACACATTTTGAAAAAGTGTTATCCCCAGCAGTTTGCAGAAGACAACACAGGTTTTGAGGGAAGAAGTTGTGAAGAAAGATAATTCAAGTGAGAAGGAAAATGGTTTAGGAGGCAAGGGGGAACAATGGCAACACGAGTGCAGTTTTAAAGTTGTGGATGTCGGGAGCCCGCCCGTAGAACAGAGGCGTTACCCTTTTTAAGTTGTTGTAGTTAGAAGCCCGCCCGAAGAACAGAGGCGTTAACTTTTTTAAGTTGTTGAAGTCGGGAGCCCGCCCGTAGAACAGAGTCGTTACCTTTTTTAAGTTGTGGATGTCGGTAGCCTACCTATAGAACAGAGGCGTTGCATTTTTTTTAAGTTGTTGTAGTTGAGAGCCCGCCCATAGAAAGGAGGCGTTACCTTTTTAAGTTGTTGTAGTCGGGAGCCCGCCCGTAGAACGGAGGCGTTACCTTTTTAAGTTGTTGTAGTCGGGAGCCCGCCCGTAGAACGGAGGCGTTACCTTTTTAAGTTGTTGTAGTCGGGAGCCCGCCCGTAGAACGGAGGCATTACCTTTTTAAGTTGTTGTAGTCGGGAGCCCGCCCGTAGAAAGAAGGCGTTACCTTTTTAAGTTGTTGTAGTCGGGAGCCCCCCCGTAGAACGGAGGCGTTACCTTTTTAAGTTGTTGAAGTCGGGAGCCCTCCCGTAGAATGGAGGCGTTACCTTTTTTAGTTTTTGTAGTCGGGAGCCCGCCCGTAGAACGGAGGCGTAACCTTTTTAAGTTGTTATATTTCAAGTTGAAGATTGAAGTCGGGAGCCCGACCGTATAACAGAGGAATACATTTCAAGTTGAAGATTGAAGTCGGGAGCCCGCCCGTATAACAGAGGAATACATTTCACGTTTCAAGGTTAAAGTCGGGAGCCCGCCCGCACAACAGAGGAATACATTCAAGTTGAAGATCGAGGTCGGGAGCCCGCCCGCACAACAGAGGAATACATTCAAGTTGAAGATCGAGGTCGGGAGCCCGCCCGCACAACAGAGGAATACATTCAAGTTGAAGATCGAGGTCGGGAGCCCGCCCGCACAACAGAGGAATACATTCAAGTTGAAGATCGAGGTCGGGAGCCCGCCCGCACAACAGAGGAATACATTCAAGTTGAAGATCGAGGTCGGGAGCCCGCCCGCACAACAGAGGAATACATTCAAGTTGAAGATCGAGGTCGGGAGCCCGCCCGCACAACAGAGGAATACATTCAAGTTGAAGATCGAGGTCGGGAGCCCGCCCGCACAACAGAGGAATACATTCAAGTTGAAGATCGAGGTCGGGAGCCCGCCCGCACAACAGAGGAATACATTCAAGTTGAAGATCGAGGTCGGGAGCCCGCCCGCACAACAGAGGAATACATTCAAGTTGAAGATCGAGGTCGGGAGCCCGCCCGCACAACAGAGGAATACATTTCAAGTTGAAGATTGAAGTCGGGAGCCCGCCCGTATAACAGAGGAATACATTTCAAGTTGAAGATTGAAGTCGGGAGCCTGCCCGTACAACAGAGGAATATATTTCAAGTTGAAGATCGAATTCGGGAGCCTGCCCGTGTAACAGAGGAATACATTTCAAGTTGAAAATTGAAGTCGGGAGCCCTCCCGTATAACAGAGGAATACATTCAAGTTGAAGATCGAGGTCGGGAGCCCGCCCGTATAACAGAGGAATACATTTCAAGTTTCAAGGTTAAAGTCGGGAGCCCGCCCGCACAACAGAGGAATACATTTCATGTTAAAGATTGAAGTCGGGAGCCCGCCCGTATAATGGAGGAATACATTTCAAGTTGAAGATTGATGTCGGAAGCCTGCCCGTATAACAGAGGAATACATTTTAAGTTGAAGGTTGAATTCCGAAGCCCGCCCGTACTACAGAGGAATACATTTTAAGTCTACAGTCAGTAAAGCGGAGGGTTACAACGAAATCCCCAGCATAAATCCAAGTTCAGAAATTAGAAGGAAAGCAACAATGGTCAGTTCAAGCTTTGAAGAAAAAATTAGTTCGAAGCTCACGAGAAGGAAATAAGCAGTTAAAGTTCGGCAATCAAGAGAAGCCGAGAGCCAAGTCGGAAATGAAGAAACAACGGAAGAGACACAAGACAGCAAGAGATACAAGAAGAACGAGTTGAAGATCTAGATAAGATTTTGCAATTCATAGACTAATTTAGTCTAGCTTCTTATTTTATGTTTAGCACGGTGTAATAAGGAGGCCAGTAAGCGGTAGCAGCAGCAGCAGCAACAACAACAACAGCAACGGCAAAATCACAGTTCCGCGGTAGTCCCAGCTACCAAAACTTACCAAATTACATTGACCTGATTCCCTTTTAGCCGGGGATATGTAGGAGACCTTTTGAGGCAAAGGTTCGGTCAAAACTTTCAAAAGATGCATCACATGGAGTACTCAAACGGGCAACAATCGCTCATATCTGCTCACTTTATCTTTGCACGAAAACTCTTCGTGTTTACGGGAAAAGAGGGGCAGCTGTGAGCACGTGATTTTTGCCCCATATGAACCGCTCCCAAAGAAATCAAAGCAAAATTGTTTGCTTTTTGTGTGCATTTTTGTGAATTTTAGTAATTATTTGCGTTTGTGTGCGCATGTTTATCTGTAAATTAATGAAAATGCAAAATATGTTGCATTTGCATTTAGGATTTTATTCTACAACTAGGAGTAATTAAGATTGTTGTATCAAAAATGAGAAATCACAAAAGATAATGTACTTTGCATATTTAGCATTTAGTGTCCACATTGTGTGATTTTATTTTTGGTGTTTAATTATATGTGATAATAATTATTAAGAGTTAATTAGTATCTTTAAGATAATTTTAGATTTATAATTTAATCTTGGATTTTTGTTTTAAAATTAGGAACTAAAAACAAAAAGAAACAAAACAAAAATGTAGAAGAAAATCGCACTGGGCTCTTTTGAATTAAAACCAGTCCCAAAAAATTGCCTCCCTAACCCGGTCCAACTGATCAGGCTTCTTAAACGTCTAAACGACATCATTTTAGTCATGTTCAATCTGGGCCATTGATCTTTCTTGATCCACGGTCCAGATCATCCACCCTATAACCCATATCTAGCTCGAGCCATTACAATCTCTCAACCCGCCCCCTCATTAAACCAAATGACACCGTTTCTTACTAATGGAAGGGTCCAGGCCGTTGATCTTAATTGATCCAATGGACAGGATAAAATCTCTAGGTGGGTATATATATTTCACACCATACCCAGCCCCCCCTCAAAGCACCTCGTCTTCTCCATCTCTGACCTCTCAGAGACGAACCCAAGTAACAGTGCCTTCAACTACCGAGCTTCGCCCACCGAAAATTGCCTCACAGCAGTTTCGGTGGTCCAAACGACTCCATCTTCACACCATGAAACCACCAAATCATCCCCTCCACGAATCCACAACCCTTTTTCTTTGAATCATCCCCAGTATCTTCAAATCTTCAATCGAAGATCAGTCAAAACCCTAGCTTGTCTATTCGATACCAAATTAACACCATACCACCACTAGGCCTCCCTCACCACTAAAGTGACCTTGGTTTCCCTCGAATCCCAATCCCACTCGTCGAATATTAATTTTTAGCCCAAGAACCCTAGCGCCGCCACAAGATTCTCTGGTGGCGGCGCCAACCCTAAACCTTCCCAAAGATACACCATTTGACCACTAGACCACCCTCATCTTAGAGCCCATGTTAGTTTTGCTCAAATCATAGTAGAGTTCGTCGAATTTTAATGCGACTGAACAAGCCCTAGGAGAGCCAAAATTTGAGGTCGTAATCGACCTTAGTCAAGTGTTCTCAGTCGAGAACACTCCATTAAGGTCCATTTTGGCTTCAAAACTCGAGTCGAAGTTTCAATTGGAAGGGATGGGAGTTTAGCCTGTAATTTTGAGGTATTTTCTTTCTTTTTCTTTCTATTTTTGTTGCATGTTTATCTATTTAAGCCTCATTGTATATCATCATCTTTTATGTATTCCTCTCTTCCCCGTCGGACTTTTCTTGGTCCAATTTTTCTTCTGATGTTTAGCATATGTTAGTTACTATGAGAGTCATTTAAAATAGCTTCGTCGATTAGTTCAGTAGGTTTGAGTGTTGGCTTAACATGGCCGTAATGTAAGTTTGGCTTTGATTTCATAGTTCATTCCAGCCTGTTTTCCCCTGCTTCATTTTCTGTCTAAATTTTGTGTTGAAATGAGCCTGTTGGTATATTCAGTTCATCACATTGAAATGAATTGATTGGTCATTTGTTACCCTAAATCTGTCAATCCCCTTGAAGCTTTCCTGGCTGTTTCTTCTTTTGTTTTCCAATTCAATTAAGCATGTGCTCGCCTAGTTGATTTCATTTCAGTTGTTGTTGAGCTAAATATGATTGGTTCTGCAATATAGTTAGTTCTGCACAGAACTTTAGTCTTCATTGTTGATGACATCTGATTTGATACAAGTTTCTTTTTTTGAATTACTGACTGATTTAATAAGATGAATTGGTTATAGTTGTTGTAGTCTGGTGGTTAATTAGGAATCAATTTGTTTAGGATCATAGGTTAGAGCTAAAAGGCTTAATAACAGATTAAAGGGGACTGGATAGTTCAGTAAACCACAGGGTTTTTAGGGGTAATTTTGGGATTTAAAAGGTTTTAAAATGGTTAAGTTGAATGGTCTGGCAGTTAAATACTTAAATAACCATTAAACTAATACACTTGTTTAATAAAGTGGGGGACAAGACATATTGGTATGGGTAAGGGTTAAGGTAAATTGATTAAAGAAGGCTGCCCAGGCTTAATTGAGAAAAACAAATGGAACAAAACACATGGTAGTGAGGAGGTAAGAGGATATCATGGGCAAGAATGGTGTGGGTAATAGTTTAGGTGTTCCAAGGTGATAAAGGGTCTGTAATGAGCATATAAATAGGGAAAGTTTGGGTAGAGTTAAGGGGTTGGTTTTTGAACCCTGAAAATCAGTTTCTTAGAGAGTTAAAGGAAAGTCTTTAAGAGTTTTAGACAGTATTGTTAAAAGGCTCTTCCTGGTCGGTTGGAAAAGAAAACATAGCTGAACTTTGGAGAATATATATTAGCCTTTAATCAATTTTAGAGTTTAGTTTAAGAGGGCACTGTTTCATTGCCTTTTCTCAGATCATTTTGGTTTGTGTCAGTTGGTGGACCAACTAGTAGTTCATACTTCAGTCCCCTGGTTCATTTTTGAGTGTTGGTGTTGTTTGGAGGCTATTCTATCGATTCTATCTGGTTTTCGATATTTTCTGGGTTTCAAACTTGGTTTGAATTGCTGTTGTTGTATTGCTGTGTTGCATTGCTGTTGCTGATCCTCTTCTTCTTCTTGTTGTTGTGTTTCAACATCCAGGTACACCTTTTTAATCTTTGTTGTAGTTCCGAGCTTGAAATAATGGAATAAAATTGTCCGATTGTGGACCCTGAAATATGCCTGCTGGATAGTTACATATTTGTAGTTAAATAGATATTAAATGTAGTTGTTTAACGTAGTTAAGTTTTGGTTTGTGTGAGTAATAACTAGGACTATTTTGTAACTTGTGGGCAATAGGTAGATATGTAACTAGGATTGTTGTTTAACTGATTTGAGTTGTTTTGAAGTGTGATGGACTGTTAACTCCAATACGTAACTCACTCTTGTTGAAATCAAGCCCATGATGCCAAATAGTTTTAATGTTCGGGTTAATCGCTAGCTGCACTATAAATCAAGGGCAAATCACAGCATATAGGCACTTATTCACGTTAGCACAGGTCACGTATGTTTAGTTTCGAGTTGGAAATTACCCATCACCCCATGTGTGATCTAAACCGTTATTAAATAAGTGATTCATTAGAGTGAGTTATAGGTAATACCCTTTCTACTCTAATAAGGATGAGCAAACAATTGTGAGTTACGTGCTAAAACAAATGTGAATTGAGCTTTTATTAAAATCAGTGCTGCAGTAACTAAAAAAACGATGTCGACTCGAGTGCAAAAATTTAGAAATTATGGGTTGGAGCAAGTATGATTAATTCTGCAAAATTAGATCCCCCTATACTCGTTGATTAAATTGGACTGTCATACTCCCCTAGGACCAAATAATTCCCGCTCTCTTCATTCGACTCTTGGGTTTAGTTGTTTGAAATCGAGTTATGTTATTTAAACCCTTCACGAATGATAATTAATTATGATCTTTCTTTTATTGCTAGAGACAAAAGAAAAATAAAAAATCATAAATTGCTTTAGGTTGGACTTTTAAATAATAAATGAGATGAGCCTCTCCAAATAAAACTCATAAATTACGGGACCCTCAATAAATGGTTACAATAAATACTTAGATTTCGGGACGTGCTGTTTAGCGAACTTTAAGCCTTTCCCCAAAATAATAATGCGTTAGTCTCTTTAGGCGCATGTTTAAAAGCGGTTAAAAGGTAAATATTCACATAGGTTTGAACATGTACTAAAATCAGATAAATAAGCCAAATATAACAGTTGAGCGACCGTGCTAGAACCACGGAACTCGAAAATGCCTAACACCTTCTCTCGGGTTAACAGAATTCCTTACTCGGATTTCTGGTGCGTAGACTGTTGAACATAGTCAATCTTTTCCTCGATTCGGGATTCAAACCGGTGACTTGGGACACCATAAATCTCCCATGTGGCGACTCTGAATCTTTAATAATTTATCCCATTTTGATTGTCCTTTAACTGGAAAAACTCCATTTATTACACCTTTCACGGGGTGCAGAAGGTAAAAAGGAGGTGTGACAATATTGCAAAAGCTAGGCACAAAGGAAAGGCAAAGATGGAGGAATCTGATGCCGCACAGGGAATGGCCAGGACCGGGAGAATCTATACACCTGAGCACTTGGGAAGACCAAGTAAGGATGCCACTACCAAGCAGCCTGTCATTGAAACAGGACCGGGTGACTTGTTGAGGAAAGTGCAAGCAAGGGAGTATTCTGTCATTGATCATTTGAACAAAAACCCAACTCAGATATCTATCCAGTCACTGTTACAAAATTCAGCAGCTCACAAAAATGCTTTGATGAATGTGGTAAGCGAAGCCTACGTGCCCAATAACATTACTAGAGGAAAGATGTCTAACATGGTAGGACAAGTGCTAGAAAGTCACAGAATCAATTTCCACGAGGATGAGTTCCCACCTGAGGGTCTAAACCACAACAATGCATTGCGAATTACGGTGCGATGTGAAGACTACTTCATTGCCAGGGTTTTGGTTGACGGAGTTTCAAGCCTCAATATTTGTTCATTGAACACTCTGAAAAGATTGGACAAAGGTTTTCATGAAATACATACAGGAACCATGAATGTAAAAGCTTTCGATGGTTCTCAAAGGGCCACGATCGGGGAGATCAACCTGTGTTAGCAGATGAGGAAAACTTGGTTCGATGTCAGGTTTCATGTGCTCGACATACCGGCCTCATACAATCTTATGTTAGTCCGACCATGGATCCATGCAGCTGGGGATGTGGCACCCACACTACATCAAGCCGTAAAGTTCAAATGGAATTGTCAGGAGGTGATCATTCACGGAGATGGGAGTAATCCCTTTTACACTAGTCAAGCCGTCCTAGTTGTTAGAAATAGAAAAAGGCTAGGGGAAACCTATCATCACATTGAACGTGTCAATGTCGTCGAGAAAGATAAATTATGGCACAGTAAAATAGGAAGCATATTGGCATGGTCTGGTTATGAACCCGGCAAAGGGCTTAGGAAGAATCTCCAAGGTATCACTAAGCCAATACAATTGAAGGGTCATGGTACCACCTTTGGGCTCGGATATCAGTAAACATGGCAAGAGTATAACGATTGGTCTCCTCTATAGCATGGACCGTACTACCTGCTTGAGCAACCAGTGCCATGTCTGGATCAACCCTTTCACCAAGATGATACAATATGGGGAACTGCAAAAGAGGAAGCATTAGCTGGGTTGAATAATCTGTTCTTGGAAGATGAATACATGGACAGCAGTGCAATAATTGAGGAGGAGGAAAAAGAAGGCCTCACTATTCAGGCTGTGGAGTGGGAGCTGTTCTCAGGAACTGGATCGCCACACTATCCCGGGCCCGCGAAGTCCCTTGGTAGCTTGGCAGATTTTATTCTTTAGCCATTCTAGGCATTTAAAATTTTCAGTAAATTGGTTTTATAAACTTGTTTGTTTCAAAATAAATGCTCGATTCATCGAGCTGTACTTTTCTGGATGTTGTTTAATTTTAATCAAATGCATTTTCTCTTTATTATTCATTACTATTTTCTACATTTTTTTCTTCCTACGACATTATTATTACTTTTCCTGGTGAACCGGTGACTGTGACATGTAATGAGGAAATGCAACATGAGAACAGTGATTTAGATGAAGAAGACGAGATACCCGAGGAAATTATTATTACTTTTCCTGATGAACCGGTGACTGTGACATGTAATGAGGAAATGCAACATGAGAACAGTGATTTAGATGAAGAAGACGAGATACCCGAGGAAATTATTATTACTTTTCCTGATGAACCGGTGACTGTGACATGTAATGAGGAAATGCAACATGAGAACAGTGATTTAGATGAAGAAGACGAGATACCCGAGGAAGATGTTAGGGAGGTGGAAAACTTTGAGAATAAGCCTAAGTCCAATCTGGACGAAACTAAAGCAGTAAACTTGTGGGACGCCGAGACTAAGTAGCTCCTGTCATTATGAGCATTAGGTTCGAACTTCAATCTCAGTAGGGACTCTCGTTTATAGCTTAGCAGATATGTAGTTTTAATTTCTGCATGTGATGTTCCCTTTTAAATTCTGATTTCTGTAGTTCAGTCATTGACTTCTGTACACGTCTTGTAGAAACTCGTTAGCCTAAATGCGATTAGAACTTAAGAATTTGGAATCAAATTAGCAATCGATCTATAATCTGTCTGTTGATGAGTTTAATTATTAAAAATAAGATTGATGGCTTTATGAGCCCAGATGTGTGTTATGTTCCAGGCCAATAGGCCCAGTTCTGAATTAAATTTGAAAAGGGTGCTTGGGCATGTTAGCAGCTTAGGGTCAAATTAAGTTTGGGCTTTGCCTTTACCAGCGTGTGGCTTACTCCCAATCCTGGACTGCCTTTTCAGTTGGGCTCATGCGGAGCCCATGTTTTGGGCAGCCTCGCATAAATATTGAAATTGTTTATGTTAATCCCTAAACTCAAAGCCCGATTTTGACAATCTTCAGTAATGGTATATTTTAAACAATCAGATACACACCTTGAACCAGCTTTGATGTAACTCAAATTGGAAATGGAATACTAACTGTGCATGAGTTTTGCTTCTCAATATATGCTCATTTGGCTCATCATATGTTAATAGCTTGGTGGATGTAATATCTAATATAACTGTAGCTTTGTTTTATATTTGTAAGGACTGTTTGGACTGTTTTAGTTAGCTATGTATCCTATTAACTCTATGTGGTTGTGATGTTTGTTATAAAAGCAACCTAGATCTAGTGTTTATTAGAAATGAATTAGTGTATTTACACTGCTGTAAAACTAAGTAGCTCCTGTTATTATGAGCATTAGGTTCGAACTTCAATCTCATTAGGGACTCTCGTTTATAGTTTAGCAAATGTGTAGTTTTAATTTCTACATGTGATGTTCCCTTTTTAATTCTGATTTCTGTAGTTTAGTCATTGACTTCTGTACATGTCTTGTAGGAACTCGTTAGCCTAAACACGATTAGAACATAAGAATTTGGAATTAAATCGGCAATAGATCCATAATCTTTCTGTTGATGAGTTTAATTGTTAAAAATAAGATTGATGGCTTTATGAGCCCATCTGTGTGTTATGTTCCAGGCCAATAGGCCCAGTTCTGAATTAAATTTGAAAAGGGTGCTTGGGCCTGTTAGCAGCTTAGGGTCAAATTAAGTTTGGGCTTTGCCTTTACCAGCGTATGGCTTACTCCCAATCCTGGACGACCTTTTCATTTGGGCTCATGCGGAGACCATATTTTGGGCAGCCTTGCATAAATATTTAAACTGTTTATGTAAATCCCTGAACTCGAAGCCCGATTTCGACAATCTTCAGTAATGGTATATTTCAAATATTCAGGTACACATCTTGAACTAGCTTTGATATAACTCGAATTGGAAATGGAATACAAACTGTGCAAGAGTTTTGCTTCTCAATATATGCTCATTTGGCTCATCATATGTTAATAGCTTGGTGGATGTAATGTCTAGTATAACTGTAGCTTTGTTTTGAATTTGTAAGGAATGTTTAGACTGTTTTAGTTAGTTGTACTTCTAGTAACTCTATGTGGTTGTGATGTTTGTTATAAAAGCAAACTAGATCTAGTGTTGATTAGAAATGAATTAGTGTATTTACACTACTATAAAACTAAGTAGCTCCTGTCATTATGAGCATTAGGTTCGAACTTTAATCTCAGTAGGGACTCTCGTTTATAGCTTAGCAAATGTGTAGTTTTATTTCTGCATATGATGTTCCCATTTAAATTCTGATTTTTGTAGTTCAGTCATTGACTTCTATACACGTCTTGTAGAAACTCGTTAGCCTAAACGTGATTAGAACTTAAGAATTTGGAATCAAATTGGCAATAGATCCATAATCTTTCTGTTGATGAGTTTAATTGTTAAAAATAAGATTGATGACTTTATAAGCCCAGCTATGTGTTATGTTCCAGGCCAATAGGCGCAGTTCTGAATTAAATTTGAAAAGGGTGCTTGCGCCTGTTAGCAGCTTGGGGTCAAATTAAGTTTGGACTTTGCCTTTACCAGTGTCTGGTTTACTCCCAATCCTGGACTATCTTTTCATTTTGGCTCATGCAGAGACCATGTTTTGGGCAGCTTGCATAAATATTGAAACTGTTTATGTAAATCCCTAAACTCGAAGCCCGATTTTGACAATCTTCAGTAATGGTATATTGATAATACTAATAAATTAGGACCCTTTTTAGAGACAATGTTTAATAGAAAATTATAATTCTTTTAGATTGGCCTTAAAATAATTTGAGGTGCACCGCGCCAAATAAAATAACAAATAGCGTGGCCCTCTTAATCATATTTAAAATACTTTAGACCTCGGGGCGAGCCATTTAACGAATTTCATGGTCTTTCGCAAAGTTAATGATACACTAGTTGCTTTAGGCCCAGAATTTAATAACATTACTTTTTTAACCCGGGTGCACATTTATGTGACCCAAATCCAAATCTCGACGCAGTCGAAATGTGTCAAAAAATACGGGTGCATTTATGTGACGTGGTTAGAGACATATTTTCACGACGTTGCAATTCTCTTTAAAAATAATAATAAAAGCGGTTTAAAAGTTAAAAAGCACATAAGTCAAAGCATGTTTTAAAATTAGATATTTAGCCAAATATGATAGTTGAGCGACCGTGCTAGAACCACGAAACCCGGGAATTCCTAACACCTTCTTCCAGGTTAACAGAATTCCTTACTCGGATTTCTGGTTCACGGACTGTTAAATAGAGTAAACAATTTCCTCGATTCGGGATTCAATCGGTGACTTGGGACACCATAAATCTCCCAAGTGGCGACTCTGAATCTTAATAGACAAATTCTGTTTCGATTGTCCTTTAATTGGAAAAACTCCTTTAGTATATCCCTTCATGGGGTGTAGTAGGAAAAAGGAGGTATAAAAAACTCTGCCATAGGGCTTCATTCTTTCCTTTCCATACTTGATAGTTAGTTGCTGCCAATACTGCATATGAGAATTCCCTACTCAATTTGCCTCCCATTTTCCTCGCTACTCTTCTCCAAAAGAATTGTCCTTCAAGATTTGTGATCCTTACCTTTAGCCACTGTAATATTGTAGTGATGTATATTTCTGAGAATTGACACTCATAGAATAAGTGTTCAACATAGGCCATCTGTGTTGATGCCTCTCCGAGCTAGCATGTCCTTTGAGAGTAACTTCTTCTGCATAGTCAGCCAGCAAATAAAGTTGTGTTTTGGAATATTTTGTTTGTTCCAGACCCATCTTTCCCATTGGAAAGTGTCCTGATTTCCCTTCAACCAGGAATAGCCTTTTTGGATTGTATACTTTCTTGTTTCTGACTGCCATCCTCCATGAGTATAGCCCCCTGCCAATTTGTCTTTTATGTGACATATTTTCTTCCAATACCAAACTACTGTCCTGTGGTACATTGTATTGCCACCAATCTACATTTTTAAGGTAGATATGGTTAATCCATTTGACCCACATAGAGTCAATTTTTGGAATTATGTCCCACACATACTTCTATATGGCCTCCTACTTCCATACCACACAGTCCTTTATTCCAATCCCTCCTTCTTGTTTTGGTCGACATACGAGGTCACGGGCCACTAGTGGTGCCCTATTTATTTCTACCTTACCATCCCATAAATAATTTTGACAAATTGCTATAATGCTTTTTAGAAATGCTTTGGGAAGTATGACGATCGATGCCCAGTATGTGTGGATATGCATCAGCACTGCATTGATAATTTGCACTCTTCCAGCATATGATAAATTTTTTGAACCCAGCTCCTTATTCCGGTAGTTAGTTTGTCAACTAGCACCTTGACAGTCCATTTTTTTATAGTTTCTTAGATGATATTGGGACACCTAAGTATTTAAATGGGAGTCTGCCTTTACTATAACCTGTTATTTCACACAAATCTTCTATCTCATATGCCTCCATATTCACGGCAAATATGTTAGACTTGCATGCATTAGTTGTTAGCCCTGAGGATCTGAAGAATGATTGAAGACCTCTCAGCATCAACATCACAGATTGGAACCCACCTTTGCAGAATATGAGCACATCATCTGCAAAGTAGAGATGATTAAGCTGCAAAATTCTACATTTGGTATCATAACAAAATCCCTCCTGTTGTGCCACTAGTTTGATTATCCTTGAGAAGTATTCCATGCATATTACAAACAGTAGAAGAGATATAGGTTCCCTTTTCCCAAGCCTCTCTTCTCTTTTATGCTCCCATATAGCCCTCCATTTATAGCCACAGTATACAAGGAAATGATTTGCGCTCCATAATCCACCTTATGAACTTCATAAGAAAGTTGAGTGCATGAATAATCTCTTTCACAAAATTCCATTTTATAGAGTCATAGGACTTCTTAAGGTCTATTTTAATCAAACAGCTCTTGGTTGCTGCTTTTCTATTGTATAGCCTAACTAGATCATGACAAATCAGTATGTTCTGTATGATTGTTCTTCCAGCCACAAGGCACTCTGGTTTTCAAAAATTATGTTTGCCAGGATGATCTTTAGCCTATTACACAACATTTTGGATATGACTTTATAGACTATGTTGTAATAGGCAATAGGTCTATTGTCCCCAACTGCCTCTACATAGCTGCTCTTCGGAATCACTATGATTACGGTGTTGTTTATTGTCTTTAGCATCTTTCCTGATGTGAAGAACTCTAGCACTGCCTCCTTAAGGTCTTTACTAGTTATGTTCCAGCTATCTTTGAAGAATTTACTCCCATATCCATCAGAACCTTCAGCTTTTTCCACATCAATTTGCCATAATGCTAGCTTGACCTCCTTCTCAGTGAATTCTTCTGTTAACATGTTCCTCTGTGCATCTGTCACTACTTGGCCTTTTCTAACCGGATTACTGCAAACATGTGTTATGATTTCTGTAGTAGACCCTAGTAGCTGAGTATAGAATTCCACAAATGCATCTACTATCCCTTCCATACTAATTACCATATTACCCATAGAGTCCTTTATTGAAAAGACTCTATTGATATTCTTTCTAGCCTTCATATAACTGTGAAAGTATTTTTTATTCTGGTCCCCTTAATTCAACCATTGTACTTTACTTTTGTGCCTTAAAAATTGATATTTGCTTTCTTTAATCTACTATACTTATTTGCCAATTCTTGCTCCTTGTCTATAAGACTGCTTTTTGTGGGGTTTTGCTGCAGCTGCTTTTGACACTCCTCAAGTTCTTCCTTGGCTTGCTCTGCTTTCAATTCTATGTCACTGAATTTGGATCTATTCAGTTGTTTAAGTACTCGTTTCAATCTATTCAGTTTCCCTATTATATGATACAATTTGGTCCCTCTGATTCTACTATTCTAGCTATTTGCTACTTTTTCCTTAAATTCAGGATCTATACTCCACTTGTTAAAGTACTTGAATGGTCTATTAATCCTCTGATTCCTATTTTCCCAATTAATTATGGATGGGCTATGGTCAAACAATTCCTCAGTCATATAGTGAACCATAGAAGCTGGTAGTTGTGATAACCAGCTCAAGTTTACCAATAATCTATCTATTTTACTAAGTACTCTGTCTCCTCCACTTTGCTTGTTGTTCCAGGTAAAATAGGCACCGATTGATTTGAGCTCTTGGAAGCTGCATGCATCAAAATATTGCCTGAAGTCTCTTGTTTCAGCCACTGCCACAGGACTTCCTATTCTGTCTTCCTTGTGCCTGACACTGCTGAAATCACGCATCAGGGCTCATGGACCTCGATTGTGGTTGCAGATGTCCACTATCTCCATCCATAGGTTCCTCCTAAGTGCTATATCATTATAAGCATATACCACGGTTACAAGGAATTTCATACCAATACCTTTATGTCTGACTACACTATGTATTAGTTGATCAGTAGTTCTCAGTATATCTACCTCAAATATCATTGGCTTTCACAATAACCAAATTCTTCCTTTTGGGTGTTGTTCCAAATTAGTTGCAAACAACCATCCATTCACAAAGATTAAGAGAAGCTCTATGAGCTTTTATTATCCTAATCTTAGTTTCCAGGAGACCAAACAAGCCAGTTCTACTATTATGCATAAACACATGAATATCTCTCTGTTTATCTGGCCAGTTGAGTCCCATGACATTCCAAAAGCCTAACTTATCCATTAGTCAGAGGCTTACCCCTACCCCTTCCATGTCCTTGACCAATCACACCTAGTTGTCCCTCAGGGAAGGAAGTAATGGTTTTACCTTGTCTTGGTTCTTCTGCATTCCCTCCTTTGTCAGGTGCAGTAAATGCATTCCTTGTTAGTATTGAATTTGGTTCACTTTGTTGTTTCCTTATCTCTTTGTCACTTGATTTATTTTCTCCTCTTTTGTTTTCCTTTCCCTGGCTAGGTTCCTCTGTTTCTTATTTCTCCTTCTCAATTTATTTTCATTTTATTTATGCTTCTTCCTTATGTAGCTTTCTATAGTCTTGTAGATCATGTCTTACATTTTGAACATAATGTAGGCTTCCATTCATAGGACACCTCTTGCTTCACTATTTCCGCAATTCATTTTCAAACATTACTTGTGTAGGATACTACTGACTTATTAACACTTCAACTGGCACCCTTGCAAATGCTAATCATTCCTTATTAGTTGTTGCTCTATCAGATTTTAAAAGTTTTCCTACCATCCCAAATATTTTGGTAAGAGCATTTTTCACCCAGTACTTGATATCCAGTCTTTTGAGTCTTATCCACGCTGGAATTCTGTCAACTTTTTCCTTGCTCACATTTATGTCTGGTTTCTATGGATTTACGATTACATGCTCTTTGTCAAACATCTGGACTCCCCCTTCAATCACTTTGATTCTGCTTTCAATTATGTGAAATCGCATTAGAAAAACTCCTCTATTGACTTGTGCAATTTTATCCTCCCCATATCCTCCGAAAGTAACCATAAATTACAGCCAGTGGAGGATTAGATCCTAAAACATAGCATATCATTGTTGTTTTCCAGTATACAATTTCATCTTTGATATCATCCATTGCGATGTTGACGTTTTCTCCTGCCAATTCCTCACAATTTAGGATTAAACCCTCCTCCTCCGGTACTGTTCCCATAGTTTTACTCCATGAGCTTGTTTTAGGGCTCAATTGTGCCTAACTCATCTCCCTCGTCTCCATAATTTCTGCCTCTACCCTATCCGCCCAGGATCCACCTAATTGAGCTAGTGGAGTCTTCGCCGGAACCAATGGATCAGAGTCATTGTCGGATCCAATAGAGTCTTCGCCGGAGCCATTGGATTCATCGTCGATACTTGGCTTAACCTTAATGGCGCAATCCTTGAATTGCATTGACGTTTTGCGTCTTCTTCGCATCAGCTGACTGTGAAATTCCATTTATACTCGGTTGATTGCTTGAATTTCCTACCGGTCGTTGCTGCACTCCCCCTCCATTCTTCGTTTTCCTTGTCATTTTTCAGTGTTACCTGAAAGGAAAAGTCATCTAGATAGAGAAAGTCAAGCTTCAATCCATCATCTTATCCGGGGCTTCTTTCCCAGGAACAGTGTTCACCGCCAACATGAACAACAAAAAGCTCTTTATCGTCTTTTTGCTTTTTTGAACAATCAAATTGATTTGAGTTAGAAAATTATATTTTGTAAATAGACTTTCTTCTTCTCTTTGAAAACGTGGCTGTTTGGCATTATTCAAAATCCTATTGTGAATATGAACTAAATTATCTATTTTAGTTGCATTGTGTTTGTAATAAAAAAACAACTTTGTAATAATCATGCATCTCCTTATTGTACTTTAATTCACTGTTGCTAAAATAATATATACTTATTAAAAAATAATTTAATCAAATCAATTTTAAAATTACAGTAAATCCATAAAATAATTTATACTTCAATCAATTTAGAATTTGAAGTCTTGTATAATTTAAGATCTTGAATAAAAATATATTTTACAGAGTAAACAATTTTAAGGGGCATTTAAGTCATACATGAGTATTCGCTCCTTTTGTTGGCTTTTTTTAAGTTACACCCTCCCCTCCCTCTAAAAATCCCAATCGACCTTTCTCTTCATGCTAAAAGCTGAAACTTAGATCTTATCGTAATCATCGAATTTTTCGAGTGTTGTACGCCAAACTTTTTAATTAGCTAGTAATTTGTATGAGTCATGACTCATGACTATAATAACAATAGTGGTACTTATCGTTATCTCCAAATTCTGGGTCCGTCTTTGCGTATTAGGTAAATTCAACCACCAAGGATTGCGATGGAATATATACGAACCCTCCACCCTTAATCAAAATTATGATTCAAGCTTTGAGAATGTAAAAACTCTGGTAAAGAACGTTTTTCACTTTAATGGACTTTACATTTCTCGAATCCAGGTTCCAACGCGCGTATTAGACAAGGAAATGACCTCTTATATTCACTTACAATTTGAATAGAAAAAGATGATGTTTTCAAATCTCTTATGTGCTATTTTTAGCTCCAAACCTTGCTGTATATTTCTTTTTAGGTAAATAAAATGTTGATTTTAGTGCAATTGATTCACATTTAATTATGCAATTGTATATTGTCATGTGACTAGGAGGTCACATATTCAAGTAGTAGAGACAACCTCTCGCAGAAATGCAAAATAAGACTTTGATCCTTCCCCGCGTATAGCGAAAGCTTAGTACACCGGGCTGCCGTTTGTAGCAAGAGTTACTACATGCATGCCCTCATATTCTGCACTGCCGATCAACTTTGAAGTAGAGAAGTTTTATCATCTTTGAAATAGTTAACACAATACGCCATCCTTATAACAAGACATCATCATGTTTCCATTGAGCTCACTTCAATCCAAGCCAACACCACTCACCCTAATCCCCACCTCAAAGTTTCTTCTACCTCAATATCCCGTTATCAGGGGCGGCCCAACGAATTTAGTGGCCTAAAGCCAAATTTTACGAGCGGCCTTAATTTTTTTTTAAATTATTATTTTTTTAATTTGAAATCTATTTTTCTATTTTTTTTAGAGGCAACGTTATTAATAATTTTTTTTACACTCATTTTTTTAATAATTCTTTCTCAATTGACAATAAAGTTAATCCATTTAACCTCTCTTTAGACATTATTGAGCTTAATTAAGATTTTATCAATTTTAATTTTGAAAAACTTCTTTTTGGATGAAGTAACGGTAACACGAGTTATTAACACTATTCTGTAAGAAATATAAGAATTTGAAAAGGAATCAAATATTTTTATTTGATTGAGTATATCAATTAAACTTTAATCTTCTCGTTGTACTATTTTCGTTAAGACTTTTAATTTAGAAAATAAATCTAAACCATCATCAATATCATATTGATTATTATGCTTCCAGGGACTCTCAAGATTAAGGCAATATTTTTCTAAATTTCCATCATCTAGTGATCTCAATTTTTTACGCTAAGTAGAAAACAAAAAATATTTTCAAATATTCATATTATTCAAATTTATTTTGAAGTCAAAATAATTGTCTTGTCTACTATGCATAAAAAGTAATTTAACTCTAAGGGACTCTTCCAGAGATTTTGAGATTTCAATATCACTATTCTCGTCAAATTATTTTTTTCTTTATATCACATGTTTCTTACGAAGATCGGTTTGATTTTCATTTCAAATGCAAGTTCCTTGGCAGAAATTATATTATTGCAAAAGCTTTTACCCGTTAAGCTTTTAAATTTTTTTCTTAAACTCCGTGGCGAATCAAACAAACTCATCTAACACTCTGTTTGGATCATTGTTCCCTGTCCTTTTATAATGTATTGTATTGCAAAGTATTGTATATCGTTTTATAAATGTAATATTTGGATAGATTATATTGTATTGTTTGTTATTGTTAAATAATATTTTACTGTTTGGCTTGATCGTATCGTACCGCTGTAACTGATAAGTTGACCAAAATACCCTCAATTCTTTACATATTAAATTTATCAAAAAATATGCATAAAAATAATTTTAAAAAACAAAACAGAAGAATGCAAAATACCTTAAGAAAGCAGAACAAAGGAGCGAGACAGAAGAAGGCAAAACAAAGGATCATAACTAATTAGAATTATGTTAAAAGCAAATTAGTAGAAAAAATAAAATAAAAGGCGGCAAAATACCTTTAACGTTGGCGGCAGAAGTTTTGGAAAAAGAACAAAGTAGGTTATAGGTTAGAGATTTGGAGTTAAAATACCAAAAAAAAAAAGTAAAAGGTAAATTAAATAGAATTTTGGAGTAATAAGTTATGACATAAATGACAAGAAGTAGGAAACAATCATATCACATCAAATTGGTTATTTAAAAAAGGGGACTTTTCATTGTTCCGGAATAATGAATTTAACAATGCAATACAATAAATTTTAATGAAACAATCAAAACAAACATTATTTTGGGATAACAATACAATACGATACAACGGAACAACCATCCAAACAAGCCGTAAATTGAAACATATAGGGTATATAATATATTAGGTTTAACAAAAATAATGGGACCCCCACAAATGTGAGGCCAAAAACAGTTGTTTTACCTGCTTTAAGGTAGGAACGTCCCTGCCATGGGCGAAGCCACCTTTAGCAAAGGGTTGTCAACTGACCACCCTTCGCCGAAAAATTATACTGCGTATATAAGTAAATTATTGATTTTAGATATATAAAACCTATATTGAACACCCTTTTTTGAAATTTTTTTCTACTTCTTTCAAGTTTGAACACCCTTGGAAACATTTTTAGCTTCGCCACCGATCCCTGCCCGTTACTCACTATCACTCCTTTCTCTCTTTGCCATTCCAAGTCAGCCACCACCGCTGCTGCCTTAGCATGAGTACCATGACGATGCACAACCATATGATGACAGAGCATTAGTCTCAAATCAATATGCTCAGTCAATAAGACTCAAAATTGCCATAGTGGGCTTTGGTAACTTTGGTCAATT
>MU667709.1:128200-143315 GCA_026770625.1 Nicotiana glauca
ATCCCAATTTAGGGTGTCTATTTGGTGTTCAATATTCATGGAAAGCATATTCATGCATAAGTTGAATAAATATGGAGACATAGGGTCCCCCTGCCTTATTCCCCTTCTAGGACAAAACTCATATGTTTTATTACCATTAATTAGAATTTTAATAGAGCTAGTTGTGATGCAACTCAGGATGAGGGATGTTATCTTAGGAGGAAAATTGTGGAACTTTAGGGTTTTATATATGAAGGACCATTTCAATATTTTGAATTTTCAAGGTCCAATTTTAAAAGCCAATTCCCTTTTCATGTCCGTTTAACGTTTTAGGACCTCCTGAATAATGATTGCATTATCAGTTGGTCGTCTATTTTTCACAAAGCTAGCCTGATGTTCACTAACTAGCTTGTTTAGTAGAGGCTTAATACGATTAGAAATTATCTTTTTAATTACTTTATACAAAGTACTACAAAGGCTAATAGGCCTAAAGTTTTCTAATTTATTTGCATTGTTGAACTTAGGAATCAAACAAACAAAAGTTTTATTAAGGTCGTGGGGTATTTTGTTGAAGTGAAAAATTTTTTGGCATAATTTAATGACCTTATGACCTAGAACTGGCCAAAATTTTTGGAAGAAAAAGGGATGCAAACCATAAGGTCCGAGTTCTTTAGACGGCTTAAAAGAAAAAATAGCTCGTCTAACCTCATAATTTCTAAGAGGCCTATCCAGGCAAGACAAGTCTATTTTTCTAAAATGATTGCTGGCTAGTGTAATTTCTTTCCAATTTGTGTTTGCATGTGAAGTAGTGAAAATATTCTGGAAATGATTTGACACATAGTGCATAAGAGCATTTTGGTTTTCCATCCAGTTTCCATTGTTATCTCTGAAAAAAATAATATTATTCCTCCTCCGATTAGTGGCTTGTATATGGAAATATCTAGTATTAGCATCTCTTTCGTTTAAGCAAGTAACCCTAGAATGAAGTTTCCAGTATTCCCCTTGTAATTTGAGAATAGAGTTATAATCCTCTAGTAATTTGACTTCAAGGTCTCTAGGAAATTGGTTATACCGGTAATTTGGAAAGTTTTGGATGCCTATTATACGCTTTAATAAATTTCATTTTTAGCAAAAATATTACCAAAGGTTGCCTTTTTCCAATCCAAAATATTTTTTTGGAATTGCTCAGTACCCTCTATAATGTCCTTATTAGCCCAGCTATTTGTGACAGTTCTTAGGAAATCAGGGTGGGAGCACCAAAAAGTTTCCATTCTAAAGGGCCTAGCATTATTGTTGTTAATACTATTGTTTATATTGACTAATATANTCTAGGATTAAACCAAACACTTACCTCAAAGCGTTGAAATCCACTTAATCCTCAACTATCGCTTTACCTCGCGGTTCCACCTCCAATTCACTCGAATCTAATCACAAATTGCTTAATTACTTTAATAAATACTATATGAATTAATTTGAATGCGTAAGAATGAATTTCCCAAGATTTTCCCAAAAATTCCAAAATTGCCCCCGGGCTCACGTGGTCAAAACCCGAGGTTCGAACCAAAACCCGGTTACCCATTCCACCACGAACTCAAATATATAATTTGTTTTGAAATCGGACCTCAAATCGAGGTTCAACTCCCCAATTTATAGAAAACCTAGGTTCTACCCAAAAACCCCAATTTCACCCATGAAAATCCTTGATTTCAAGGATTTTCATGTTTAATAATGTTAAAGATTGAAAGAATTGAGTAGAAATCAACTTACAAGTGATTTGGGATGAAGTTTGCTCTTGAAAAATCGCCTATGGTGTTTGGGTTTTGAAATAATGGTGAAAAGTGATGAAAATTCGACTAACTATAAAATTTGCTGGGCCTCGGATGTGGGAATTGTGAACTTGGGTTCGCAATTGTGAACCTTGCAAAATCTGGAAATGCGATGACTAGTTCGCATTTGCGAACTCTGAAGGAAAGTGGAGGTTCACATTTGCGAGAAAAGAGTCGCAATTGCGAAGGCTGTGCTCATGGGCAGGCATCGTATTTGCGATGAATTACTTCGCATTTGCCAAGATTTCTGCCCTGGGAAAGTCTCACATNGTATTTGCATCCTTTATAACGTAGGTCTACTAGATTACAGTAATTAAGGTAAACTATAAGTGTTCTAGCCCTTTTTTTGATTAATCGATCTACCACCAAACTTATCCGTAGAGTTAGTAAGTTTGTTAAAATCGTCAGTGACAAGCCAATGTCCCTTATATTTGTCATAAATATATTTAAAATCATCCCATAATAAGTTCCTAATGGCTATATCATTGCTAGCATAAATTGTAGAAAAAAGCCAAGATAAATTTTCGGTCTTCACCTTTATCATTGCATGGATGGACTGTCCATTTCTTGTAAAGTTGTATACTTTCACCACATTAGTGTTCCAAAGTAGAGCCATGCCACCAGAGTTTCCCATCGTAGGGACTTTAACCATTTCATTTAAATGATACCCTTCCAGAATGGAAATGTGGGTTTCCATTTTCGTTTCAAGTGAGGCCACAAGGTTAGGCTTGTGAGTATCTATAAGATCAAGAAAATGCCTCCTAAAATTATCATTGTTAGCTCCTCTAACGCATTGGACTCGTCTTGGGGGAGGGGGGATGTTGTTTGGTTCCTCCTCAAAGAAGGGACTAGAATGATTACATTCTTGCCCACTGTGCGTTCGTGGGAAGGGCTGATGTCCAAGGAGCACTTTTAAAATGTCGTTGGGCAACTAAAGATACACTTCCTATCTAGCATTTCCTTGAAGATTAATATTTTTACCTCTTTTATGTTTGAAAAGGCCACTAGTGGCTCTAACAAGATTTCTAGGTCGTCCTCTTCCACCTCTTCTTCCTCCTAAATTCCTTCCNCTTGATTTCAAGGATTTTCATGTTTAATAATGTTAAAGATTGAAAGAATTGAGTAGAAATCAACTTACAAGTGATTTGGGATGAAGTTTGCTCTTGAAAAATCGCCTATGGTGTTTGGGTTTTGAAATAATGGTGAAAAGTGATGAAAATTCGACTAACTATAAAATTTGCTGGGCCTCGGATGTGGGAATTGTGAACTTGGGTTCGCAATTGTGAACCTTGCAAAATCTGGAAATGCGATGACTAGTTCGCATTTGCGAACTCTGAAGGAAAGTGGAGGTTCACATTTGCGAGAAAAGAGTCGCAATTGCGAAGGCTGTGCTCATGGGCAGGCATCGTATTTGCGATGAATTACTTCGCATTTGCCAAGATTTCTGCCCTGGGAAAGTCTCACATTTGCGCTAAAATGCTCGCAATTGCGAGCTCGCATTTGCGAGTGCTGGCTTCGGAATTTCGAAGCCTGCAAAACTGAAAGATACCAGCTTTTTAAAAATGATAAAATGCAATCCGATGCCTATCCAAAACTCACCTGAGCCCACGGGGCTCCAAACAAAAGATGTACACAACGTAAAAAATATCCTACGGACTTACTCGTGAGATCAAATCGACAAAATAACATCATATACAACGAATTAAACCTCAAAATTCATAATTCCTTCCAAGTTTTCATAAACCATAAAATTTCCAATTCATGTCCGAAACACGTCAAACGACGTCCGTTTTTCACCAAACTTTACAGAAAGCGCTTAAACCATATATAAGACTTGTACCGGGTGTCAGAACCAAAATATGATCCCGATACCACAGTCTTTTAATAAATTTTAATTTCCTTTTTCCTTAATAATTTCAGAAAAATAATTTCACAAAAAAATTCTTTCCTCGGGCTCTAGACCTCGGAATTCAACTCAGGGCACATGCCTGAGTCCCATATTTTTCTACGGACCTTCCAAGACCGTCCAATCTCGGGTCCGAGTTTGTTTACCCAAAATGTTGACCAAAGTCAACTTCAATCATATTAATATCAAAATTCATTATTTTTCACACATAATTCATATTTAAGTCTTCAGGCTACACGCCCGGACTGCACACGCAAATCGAAGCAAGTAAAAATGAAGTTTTCAAGATATCAGAAGCACGGAGTGGATGAGGAAATAGGTGATAACCCTTTGGGTCGTCACATCGGCATTCCAAATGTTTGCCTAGCCCTCATATTTTCAATTATAGGCAAGTAATCATTGTACTTGGGTTGATTAATAGTCATGGGAATTCTAGGTATTTACCAAAATCCTTACTTACCTTTATGTCCAATATTCAAATGATCCAGTTGGTCAAACCCATTGGGCATGCCTTTGAAAGAAGCAACTTTGATTTATCTTTATTGATATTAAGGCCAAATAACTGACAGAAGAGATCCATATTATATTTCATTATAGTGATTGTTTTTTTATTTGCTCTACCCATTAAAGTTAAATCATCATCAGAAAACAAATGGGNAGATTCTACATGTTTAGGATTGGAGGTTGTACTTCCATTGGCTCTAGTTGAGGATCTAGTGGCTGACCTTGTATGGGTGGTTGTGGTGCCCATTGCGTAAAAATTGGATTTAGCATCATTAGATCCTCTGGGGCAAAGAATGGGAGATTGAGTGGTGGATTTTGGGGTAGTTGTTGGTTGGCATTGTGTGGGATATTCCACATCTGTTGCATGTTTTTCACTAGGTTCTGGTTCAGTGATGGTACAAGTGGTTGTAGTATATTGCTCATCCACATTTGGTTGATATAGTTGTTCATGGCTAGGGTTATTCCCTCCGAACTGAGTTGTGCAAGAAAGTGTGTGTTCTGTATGATGAGAATGGAGTCCTGGCTGTTTATCTCCATGTTGAAGGAGATGGCATGCCCTTGAAGCCCCACTTCCACCCATGATTGGGGTACATGGTTGGAAGGGCTTGGTGGTTGAGCATAGACTACTGAATTTGGTTGGATTTGGGGAGGAAGTGTTGGTAAGTTGTTCGTTGTTTGGTTCCTTGAGAGATGAAAAACGTTGATTAGATGATATCTTCTTCTTAAAGTTAATGGTGTTCTTGCCATTTTTAGAATTATGGAGTAATATAGAGGGGGTAGTAACAGTTGGGCTAGTATGTTTAGCAATAATTTGCTCTAGGGTAGTAGTCTTTGTGATTTCTTGCGTGTGATTTATAGTAAAATTTACCGGATCTTGCATGGATTGGCCAAATTCCACTTGGAAAAGTTCAACATCCATGTGTTGCATGGTTGAGCTATAAATAGTGGGGATAGTTTGCATCTTATGGATGTGTAGTGTATTATTATCTTCTATTGATTGGGTAGTTAAGATACTGGTTGGCTAGTATTAGGTGTAATTATGTTTTTATTGGTGCTTATGTTCGTTACTGGGTGATTAACTTTGTCCATTTGATGGGATAAAAGATTTGAGTCATAATTAATATAATTTTTTTGTGACACGTTTTTGCCACTTTTAGAAAGAATGGCTTTGGTGCCATGCAAAATAGGATTTTCATTTGTTATTTTTTTATTAACATAACTTTGCAAAACAGTGTACTCTTGTGGTTTTTTGTTAAAACCACAATTATTTTGGTAATGTGGTTTTCCAGTTAAGTGAGAAGCTTCTAAGATTGTCTCTTTCCTTTGTCTGATTGAGGATCAAAATAGGTCGAAGTAGTGTTCAATTTTCTTTGAGTGTTATTATGACTCGTACCTGGGGAGTTGAGGAACTTACCTGGCCTTGTAGCCATGAAACGTGCACTATTACCTATGCCAGTGGAGGAGATTGCCTTCATTTGGTGTTGATTGGCTGCCTTGTTTTCTCAATTCTTTGGGAATGAGACAGTTTTCCACTCTTGTGGAGCATCACCTTCGGAGCATGTTGCTTCCTTAATGGCCATTCCATTTTATTGTCCACTTGGAGCAATTCGATATGTGCATCTAATAGTTGAGTGGCCCAATCGTCCACAATTCTTACATTGAAATCCCTCACCTTCATAGAGGATTGGTTGATTGCGGTGCCCTGTCAAAATAGAAGTTTGTATCGGATGATCCAATGGCAATTCCACACATAGGTGTGCATATCTCCCTCTTAAGGTAGCAGATGTGCATGCATCTACTTTCAATAACTTACAAATACAATTCTCAATCTTTGTGAGGATAATCGCATCATAAAATTCCGTAGGGAATTGAGATAATCTAATCCAAACGGCTGTGTAGTTTTGAGATGCCATATTTGCCACAAAGTTTTGAACCCATTTTTGTATTGACAGGAAGTGTCCATTGATGAACCATGGACAATTGTGGAGGATCTTGATCATGCTCTCTTCTTTCATTAATTTAACCGTATAGTAATCCTCAAGGTCACCTTGTGTTCGCTCACTCACGCAGTGATTACTCACAAGTTGCTTATTCTCTGGGTGTTTCTCTTTTTCAATATTCACATGATATTTTAAAGCAACACCCAGATATTATTATCCTTTGTACTTCTATAATTTCCACCGAACATGTCTGAAGTGTTTAACCAAAAATAGAATTTTGACTAAAGCTATAATTTAGAAGAATGCGGGTCATTGATACTAACAAGAATGTATAAAAGAAAGAAATTTGGATAGCCAGAATATAATTGAATAAAACAAGTAAACCAAAGTATATTCAGATGATTTTTCGTGTCCTTACAATTGTTCAGCGCTCTCCCTTTTATAGTTATTTTTGGAGATATGTGTCTTGTTTTTGTCATAATTAGGCCATTATGGGCAATTAATGTTAGTGAATGTTACGTTACATAATTATTGCATTTAAGACAAATTCTCTAATATTTATAGCATTTAATGCTTACTAAATACCCTATTTGGATCCTCATGTGCTGTTAGATTCATTCCCCTGGTTCTTGAACTTAAATGTCTTGAATAGGTACGGGAACACAATTCTTTAAGTAACCGCCCGTGCCTTTTCCTTTGCATTTGCTCGCATCCATTACCACTCGTGGCTCTTAGCTATTTGTAACTCTTTGACCATTTGACCAGCCTACGTGTCACGACATGTCATCTCCAAACTACTTTAATATGTAAACTCATTTTTCCCAATATAAATAGTCCCCCCACTTTCCATTTATTCATCAATTGAATATTTGGAAAGTGTATTTCATTAAAACAGTAATTTTTGTCACCATTAATACTGTGACAGAATTGACGCTTTAATTGTCACTTCTATTCAATGCGTTTCACACGTGTCACCCTTCCTATTGGTTCTGCAGTTTTGCAGCACTTTTTAGGCTTTCTTTTTGGCTTCCCTGTTCACGAAGTGTCAGTTATTATTATTATGGTCCTTCCATCATTGCACTTTTTCCTTTGACGGTTGCTCATCAGTATAAATATAACTCCTTTCTTTGTCTTTACTTCATAAAGTTTACTAAACACTTTATTTCTCAAATCTCTGTTTGTTTCTTCCTCGTATCATCCTTTTTCATTATGTCTTCTTCGAACCCAAATCGTAGAAGGGCTTCCATTGTTGATATCATCCATAGTGCTTTTAGTAGGGGCAGAAGGGGAGTAGGCACCATAGTTCGGGATCTGCACGAGGCTCTTCAGTTTTATCTCGTAGTTCTAGTCCTTCTTCTAGAGCCAGAGGTTCCCTTTCTCATAAATCTTCCTCTAGGTGTAAAGAACCTTCTGAACTATTACATGAACCTTTAATAGAAGAGATAGTCCCTGCAGAATAGTCTTTTTATCATGAGACAGGGAATCTCTTAGTAATGAGGATTCTACTTTAGATCGTGCTGATGCTTTTCCCACTCAGATTACAAAAATTTTGGCTATTGTAGTTCGTTAGGATTGCCATTGGAGTGATGACTTCTCCTATTATTATTCCTAACCCAAATCATAGAATCTCTTCTTACTTGACGGGGTTTTCATTTGTTTATACATACCCTTTCACCTTAGGGTTCAAACCAGCTATTGACCCAGTGATTCTTTTCGATGTTTTTTTGGGTCAAACTGGCCCGATCATATGGAGGTTTGTTGCCTGTTTAAGGAATTTAACCAATTCGGTTGGTGTTCCCTTTACTTTTCCTCACCTAATTCTTCTTTACTCCCCTAGACTTTTTCGCAATGGTGTTTTCACACTAGTAGCCAGGAGTAAGAGGGTTTTGGTGAGCCCAGAGGATGACAAGGACCGTGGCCGGTATGCCCGATTTGTCTCTGCCCCTACTACTAGTTTAGTGGGTAAAGATAAGATTACCTTCCCTAAGAAGTGAACTTCGCACGTAAGTCTTTTTTCCGGCATTTTTTCCTTCAAGTTTGTCAACTTTTCTAATTGTTCTTATCTTTTTCCTTTCTTAGCAACCATGAGAGTTGGGGGAGATGTTCCCAATTTTTATGGCTGGGTAGACAGATTACCAAAGACCGCACCAACGGATGGGAGGTCTTGGAAGATACTTTCCAATCGTTTTGGTTGGAAAGTAAAGACTCATGGTAAGAGCTTCTTATTTTGTTTCATCTTTCATGCATATGTTTCTCTTTATGGCTGTAATTTCAATCTATCTTTTTATCAGGATTTTCTATTCGAGGAGTTACTGCCGAAGTAGTTGCGACTTCTCGTGCCTCTTCGGGAACCCGTATATCTTTGGAAAGGGCTCAATAAATAGTCTTAGGTTATTTGAAGAGAAAAGCCATTGAAGAAGAAGATTCTGAAGAAGAGGAATATGGGAGCTCTTTTGTGACAAGGCCTCGAGCTAGAAGACGCATACTTTCTGATGACAAAGTAGAGGTGTCTCCCCATTATTCTATTCCTCTTACTGCATCAATTGAAGCCCCGATGGTAATTCCTGATGATGATGTTGATCCTGGTGATACTCGTGAGTCTATTGAACAGCTTTTTATTAGCGGTTTTGATAGTGGAAGTTTAGAGCCTGTTTTAGATTAAACACTCCTACCGTCTTTTTCAACTCCCGTGCCTGTGATTCTTTCGTTGCCACTCCTAGCTGTTAGTGTTCCTTCCTCAATTGTTCCTACCTCGACTATTCTTACCTCTATTGTTCTTACCTCTTCCACCACTCATCCTTTGACAATTCCACCTCCAATCGTTCATCATACTGAGGTTAGTTCTTCAAGTAGAAGTGCAGCTATGAGGAGTGTGGTTATTGAGGTTCCTGCTGAGAGAAGCCTTTTGAGGAAATCAAGTCAGGAAGATGTATGGCTGGAGCCTTTGATTGGCCCAATTGAAAAAGCAAAGCTGGAGAGCCATAGTTCCCTAACCCTGATGAACGATATTGTGTATGCTACCTTGAAGGTATTTACCCCCTTTCTATTTTTACTTTGTAATTTTTTATCTTTGGGATTCTAATTTCTCTTTCCCCTTTTTTAGGCCAATCTTATTGGTACAGAAATGATGAACAGAATCCCCCTCTTGGGGCAGAGAGCACGCGATTCGCAGTTAGAGGCATTCAATTGGAAGGAGCAATTCGAGAGTTTACAAATTGATGTGGAATTCTTACAAGAGAGGAAGAGTACCTTAGAACAGCGGGTGTGAGCTTTAACCTTAGAGTTAGCAGTTGCAAAAGCTTCCTCAAGCCAAACAGGAAAAAAAAAAAGGAGCGTCTCAAGTCTTCCTTCTCAGAACAACTATCCAAGGCTAGTGAAGAGAACAAAGAGTTGAAGGTTCTTTGGAGTCAAAAAGAGACTTACTCTGGGGAGCTCATGCACAACATAACTCAAGCACAAGAATACCTTCGAGTCTCTTTTGATAAGGTGCGTGCTTTAGAAAGCTCGTATGCCTCTCTTTAGGCTTCTTACAACTCTGCCCTGGTTAAAAATGAGGAGCTGAAGAATGAGATTGCTGATTGGGCGAGGGATTATGATATCCTTGAAGAGAAATCTGCTGTTGAGGCAAGTTGGGCATTTCTGAACTCACGCCGTGATACCCTAATTTGAGTTTGGCTAAGAAAATTTCAACTTAGAGTCTGAGTTGGGTAAGATCAAGGAAACCACTGAGAAGGCTCAATAAACTCAAGATTTTCCTTCTCCTGTGGCCGAAATCCCCATGAATGTTGAAGGTTATACGTGTATCCCAACTCTTCCAAGCCCTATCAAGCCTGTTGCTGCGAGTCAAGATCAACTCGCAATTGTTGATGCTCCTACCCAAATTGAGCATGTTGCTCCGAGTCAAGATCAACCCGCAACTGTTGATGCTCCTGCCCAAGTTGAACCTGTTGTTGTTGATGCACCTTCTTCAGTTCCCTCATCTTTTTAGTGAAAAATTTAAAATGTCTTGAATTCTCTCTTTTTTGCAAGTATCTCTTTGGAAGGCTATGTTAAAAACCCTTGATTTTGTTTGAGGGTTTATTTTTGAAAACACAAGTCCCCAAGTCTTATTCATGGGGAAATTCATATGAACAATTCGTAGTTTTTCAACTAAGTTCGTACTTAGTCTTAATATTTTATGTTATTATCTTGAACTTCTGTTTGTTTTATTCTTTCCTTCATTTTTAAGGACTTACAGAATAGTTTGCATTTTTATTTTTTAGAAAATGCTTTTGTGTGACGACCCGACCCGTCGTCTCACGTGTTACTGCTCCGTTTCCCCCATTTTTATGCTTCTTCATGTTTTTTTATTGGTATGTGGTGTGTTAGAGTTGATTTGGATTGGTTTTGATAAGAAATGCGACACTTAGTCTCTTTAAGGAAGGCTTAAGTTGGAAAAGTCAACCGAACGTTGACTTATGAGTTATAGGGCTCTGATGTGATTTCTGGTGTTTCGGTTAGCTTCGGGGGGATGATTTGTGACTTAGAGCGTGATCGGAATTGATTTTGGAGGTTCGGTATAGAATTAGGCTTGAATTGGCGAAGTTAGTATTTTGGCAAATTCCGATTGATAGGTGAGATTTTGATCCAAGGGTCGGAATGAAATTTCGAGAGTTGTTGTAGCTTCGTTAGGTGATTTTGGATATGTGTGCAAAATTTCAAGTCATTCGGATGTCGTTTGGTCGGGTTTTTGATAGAATGCGTGTTTCGGAAGTTTTTAAAAGAACTTAGGCTTGGATTTGATGTAATTTGGTGGTTTTAGTGTTAATCGTGGTGTTTTTATAATGGGAACAAGTTTGAATAATGTGTTAGGATGTAGTGGTATTTTTGGTTGAGGTCCTGGGGGCCTCGGGGTGAGTTCGGATAGTTAAACGGAGAGTTTTTGGATTAGGAAATGAGCTGCTGGTATCTAGTTTTCTCGCACCTGCAGTTATGGGACCGCGGTGTGGTCTCGAAGGAGCGATGATGAAGCCACAAAAGTGAAAACCTAGGAAGTTTCCTGTTTCCGCATAAGCGATTAGGAAGCCGCAAATGCGGAATTTGCTTCGCAGAAGTGGATCTTTGAATCTTGGGATTTTCTGCAGAAGCGGAAGGAGACCGCATAAACGGAAGTCGCAGAAGCGACATTTGGACCGCAAAAGCGGATTCTGCTGGACAGAAGTACTTAATTCATCTTCGCAAAATTTTGAAGAGGGTTTCAAGGGCTTTGATCAGGTATGAATTCTTGGACTTAAAATATGATTTTATGGTGTAAATACAAGGACTAAAGTTGAAAACTCAAGGAATTAAGGTACAAAAATGGTGGTTTAGGGCATGAACTTAAGAGAGTTAAGAATGGGGATTTGAGGGGACAATTGGACCCCGATTCTGGTAAATTTGATGTGTATAGACTCATGGAGAGACGAGGAATCCGGCGATGTAAATTTTATAATTTTTCGATAAGTGGGCTCGGGGCTCGGGTTTTGCTAGTTTCGAGACTTTTGCTATTGTACGATTGTTTTTAATTGGGTATTGTTCCCTTAGCATATTGTGATGTATCCGCTCTGTTTTTGGATAGATTCGTCATGCGTGGAGGCTGATTTGAGGGGCAAAGGCATCGCGGGCTAGAGATTTTGCCGGTTCGAGGTGAGTAATGCATGTAAATGATATCCTAAGGGTTTGAAACACCGGATTGCACGTCATGGTGCTATATTGAGGCGAGACACGCATTCTATGATGAGTGCGGGGTCGTTTGCTATTGGGGATCATGACTTGTTCCATCCCGAGTGATATTTCTTCTATATTGGTGATTGAGACACATACTATATTGATGCTAATTGGGCTTATTGCCATGTGTGGGGCCTTGTGCCGACCTGTAGAACCCGTTCGGGGATTGATATTACTGTTTTAGCATATTTTGCATATCATTTGGTTTTAGTCCAAGCCATTAAATAATATTTTTTTTTCAAACTCAGCCATACTCCTAAGTTTTGAAAACTCAAATGATATTTTAAATGATAATTCGGGCTGAGAGCTACTGTTTTATAAATGCCTAAGGGGCTTATAATGATTTCTAGACTGAGCATGGATCGGGCTGCACGCTGCAGCAGTGATTTTGAAACAGTGGTAACAATGACACTGTATGATGTGACTTGAAACAGTGGTAACAATGACACTGTATGATGTGACTTGAAACAGTGGTAACAATGACACTGTATGATGTGACTTTTAACAGTGGTAACAATGACACTGTATGATGTAAATTGGTCAGGTAACAATGAATGACCAGGAATTAATTGATGCCACGAGATGTCTTGATATTGCGCTTGGGCTGTAGGAGCCCCTTCGGAGTGTGTACACACCCCTAGTGAGCACCGTCAACAATAAATAAATATGAATGGCTCGGGCTGCACGCCGCAGTGGGTACTGGAATGTGCCATCATATGCATTGCATTTCATTCATGCATTTGTTCATTATTTGTTGTTTGTGATATTTCTTGAGATATCTATCTGCCGTTATGGTATTATCTTATCACTCCTAAAGTGGATAACTTTCAGACAGTGGTAACAATGACACTGTATTATGTGTTTGGTCAGGTAAAAATGACTTACCAAGAATAACACCGTGCGGTCAGGTAACAATGGCTGACCATGAATGAGAATAAGGGCCGAGGGGCGAGGTTCTGTGTGTAGCAGCACTAATTATTTGAGATTATTTTTGGAACTGGTGAAAAGATCATTTTCAAAAGAGGTTTAAACTGAGCAAAGATATTTTCCAATGATTTCATAGCTTCACTGATTTCTAAATGAGTTTTACACTGTTTCTATACAGCATGATGATCTGTTATACGTGTTTTCTTGCCGCTCAGTTATTATTTACTTTTATTACTCATTGAGTTGGAGTACTCACTTTACTCCCTGCAGCTGGCATGTAGATGTAGGTACTGGTTTACCCAGTAGCGAGTTTGAGCTAGTTGAGGATTTTGCTATTATAGCTGAGCAAGGTGACCGCCTGCGTTCATGGCACCGGACTTTGTCTTTTGATTCCAGATTTTATTTTGTATATTATTGGCCCTGTAGTTGCGCCCAGACTTTTTTAGATGCTCGTGACTTGTGACACCCCGGTCGGTCTGTGTCGGGTTGTAAATACCAATTATTATTGTTATTAAGTTGCATTTTATCTAATCATTTATGTTTAATAATTTTGGAAAAGGCGTTGTTGTTCTGTCGACTAGCCTTGTCTTCACGAGAGCCGCCATCACGACCGGGTTTGGAGTTGGGTCGTGACAAGTTGGTATCAGAGCGTAGGTTACTAGGTCTAATGAGTCATGAGCAGGTTTAATAGAGTCTCGCGGATCGATACGGAGACATCTGTATTTATCCTCGAGAGGCTGCGGAACCTTTAGGAAAACTTCACCTTTTTGAATTATTATCGTGCGTCCTTAATTCAGCTTGAAAGGAAGGAAACTCTTGAAATTCCTTCCACGCGTTTGTATGCGCACCTTAGCGCTTAGTATTAGATCTGCCTTGATGGCTTGTAATTTCCCCCGATCAAGGGGCGAGATGTGATCTCTGCGAGTTTGATATTGGGCCAGTCTGGAGGACTTGAGGCCGGATCTTTGCCTATGGCTTGAGCACCGAGGTGCTGATTGTGTGAGCAAGTGTTTTGAACTTATATGTTTGGTATTGTCCCTATTAGCCGGAATGGCAGTTGGATATCCATGTGATGAGTATGGTAGTACTGTGAGATGTATGTATATGACTTGGTAGTGACGAAAAAGTTTGCTAGATAATAGACGAACTGTTAAGTGATTCGATTCCTATTGTGATTTGATGTGTATCCCGAATTATGGGCGCGTGAAGAATATTTTCGTATCTCCTAGTTGGGAAGTGAAGTGCATTACACGTGGCGGTATGAGTTCAGACTCAGGAAGACTAATGACTGTGTAACGTATATGATGGTGGAAGGTATGTTGAAGTACTAAATTAAGGCGAAGTAGGTGGGTTATCTTCTGCGGAGTGTTCTTAAGTGGTATGACCCTTATGTGTATGTTAGAAGATCCCATGTGTATTGAAGGGTACGTGTTAAAATTTGAAAATTCGGGTCGCTTAAGAGAGTGGACTCAACTGATGTGGGGATGAATGCGAGATTTGCAGAGGATTATAGTACTAGATGATATGTGTTTTCACAACTTGTAAATGATTTGAGTTTAATCTCACTATGGTATTGTGGCATCATTAGAGTAAAAATGTTATAAGTTGTTGAGTCTGTCTTGATATTTGGCTTCGAGCCAAGTTGGGGAGGTTGTTGTTGATTAGCTGATTGCACGGTTATGTACTATGTTGGTTCCGGTCTGAGGCATGTTGGCGGATCAGTTTTGGTTGCGGAAATTGAGCCGAGGATGGCTAGAGTAAAGGAAAATTTTGACAAAGGTTACATTATGCCTCGTAGGGTGTGAGAATCACGGGATGTCTAGAGTGTTATTGGAAAAGTATGCTCGGCATATAGAGTAGGAAGTTGCTTGGTTGTATTTGAATGAAGCTATCATTTTGCGGTATCGGAGTGCCAGTGAGGCACGGGTGGTTCTGTCCGTTAGGTCAAGTGATTTGCAGTTTGAATAAGAGAGAATGACTTTCAAAAATTGTCACGACCCAAAATCTAACCTTGGTCGTGATGGCACCTATCGTGTTACAAGGCAAGCCTATTCCCACAATATTACTACTAATTTGATTATAAAAATTTAATAAAACATTTGCAATAATTTAATTCCTGATAAACTAAACCAACTCTAAATATAAATAATATAAAATACGGAAACGAGTCCCAAACATCGGGGTGTCACTAAGTCATGAGTGTCTAAAACTAAGAACTAAGAAATATAATTGTCTAAAATAAGAAATGACAAGAGGAATAACAAGGTCCTGCGGACGCTAGCAGCTAC
>MU667713.1:13516-25814 GCA_026770625.1 Nicotiana glauca
CGTAGTCCCAATGTAAATGCGCAATCACAGCCAGAAACAAGCCATGGAATAACGTACGAAAAATAAACACAGATAGAACAAGCCTAGCATGCTTCACATAGAGCAGTCAAAATAATTTAAGCAAGTAGGCAGTAGGTTAGACAAGCCACTTACCTCGAATCGGCTCAATATCACTAGAAACCGCGCTTTTGCCACGAGTATACGATTCCAAATGGCCCAAATCTATTCAATTCAATTACACATCGTAAATAATATTGCAAACAACTGATTCCACTACTAAATTTAAAGCTAGGGTGCGAAGATGGTAAAATGACCAAAATGCCCCTCCAACCAACATTTCGGAATCGAATAATTTTCACGTTTTCAGAACCCTCGTACTCTCACGAGTCTAACCATATAAAAATCTCCCAAATCGGAGGTCAAATGCCCCCTCAGAACCCCATAGCTAGGTCTAAGAAGTTTTACCCACTTTTCATTCAAAAATCCGAAACTAAAGAGTGAATTCGCGATTAGATTAATGGATTTTAGTCATAGGAGAGTAGAGAATCGTTACCAGTGATTGTCCTCGAAAAACCCTTGAAATTTCTCCCAAATCCGAGCTCCAAGTCGTGATGGCACACAATACAGTTTCTTCTAGTTATTTAATTTGGTTTACTCTGTTTTTCCGCAATTATTATAATTTTCGCAATATTTGGCTTACCTGGTTGTGGGGACTAGGTGCCATCACGACATGTTCACGATCGGTAAACTAGGGTCATGACCACCGAGGGCTCGGGTGGATTTCGGAAAGTTAACGGGATGGAAATCGGACAAAAAGGATTGCTGAAATTTTCTGCTGCAGAAGCTGTCTTGGACAACAACTGTGCAAGCGAGGAGCATAGTTTAGACGCTTATATCTCGCAATCTATAAGGAATTGGAAAATGTAAAAAACATAAAAGTTGTAACCCTTGCATTCTAGATTCCATAAATATAAACCATTCGCATTTGGATATTTGTACAGAAAGTTATAATCGATTGAATAAGGGCTAGCAAAGCTGTTTTGAAATTTTCCAGAAATTTATGATGCGAGGAGGCTACTTTGGAAGCTTATATCTCGAAATATATATGGAATCAGAAAATATGCAAAACATAAAAGTTGTAGCCCTTGGATTTTACTTTCCAAAATATTGAACGATTCGTCAGTTGGACATTTCTACAAAAAGTTATGATCAATTGAATATGGCTGATAAAGCTGTTTCTGCTAGACTTTTAGTGACGAAAATGGATTTTTAGTGATGGACGGGCAGAAACTTAAGGACCAAAAATGCTCATTTCTTCATTTTCATTTTGGGGTTTTTGGAGCTCGATTCTTGGGCGATTTTTGAGGTGTTTTTCACGATTTCAACTCAAGTAAGTGTCCTATACTCGAAAGTGTTAATCCATGATTATTTTCATCGTTTAATTCGGATTTAAATGGAAGAAATCAAGATATTTGCAAAATCTTCCAAAAATGAAAATTTTAGATTTGGAGGTCGAGTTGTTATCGGAATTAGATAAAATTGGTATGGTTGAATTTGTATCGGAATGGGTATTCGGATTTCACAAGTTTTTCAGAGATTCGAAATATGGGTCCCACTGTTGAATATTAAAATAAATTTCGGATTTTATCCGAAAAATTAGTAAATTCTTATCCAATTCATTCCTACGATTCGTGTTGAGTATTTCGAATTGTTTGTGAATAGATTTGAAGCATTCTAAGATAAATTCAAAAGGGAAAGTTGTGGTCGAATAATTGATTGAAATTGCAAAGCGAGGTAAGTGTTTGGTCTACCCTAGCTTGAGGGAATAGGAGTTGAGTCGTATTTGATTAACTGCTACTTGTCGAGCGCGACATATGGGCATGGTGACGAGTATCCATACGTCGGTGTCGAGCATGACCGTGGGTCTTAAATTCATAAATTTTCTATTCTTATTTAAATCTATGAAAGACTTATTTGTTGAACCTTGACACCAAGTATTGGTTTCCCTTGCCGGAAATAAATTGTGATTAATTGTTATTCGTTTCCTTTGCCGGTAATATAATGTTTTATTATTTATTATTGGTTTCCTTTGCCGGTAATATATTGTACACTATGCTAAAAATAAAATGGGAGCGGGTGGTACGCCTACCACAAGATATAAATTAAAATGGGAGCGAGTGGTACGTCTACCACAAAGTATATTGAAATGGGAGCGAGTGGTATGCCTACCACAAATTATATTGATTACCTGTTATTGGCTTCCATGCTGGTAAGATATTGTGCACAAATGGGAATGAGTGGTATGCCTACCACAAATGATATTGAAATGGGAGCGAGTGGTACGCCTACCACAAATGATATTAAAATGGAAGCGGGTGGTAGGCCTACCACAAGATAAGAAATGAAATAAGATCGGGTTGCACGCCTATAACAAGATGAGTTGAACTTGAAAGTGGTTTTGTTTCCTTACTCTTTATGTACTGATATTTTATTTTGTTGCTACCCCAGAGCATGTTTCCCCTTCCCAATATTATATGTTGTTACCTGTCATTTCTTGTTGTATATATGTATTTTAAACCGCACAGGTTTATGTGAGTGTCTGGTTCTAGCCTCGTCACTACTTCGCCGGGGTAGGCTAGGCACTTACCAGCACATGGGGTCGGTTGTGCTGATACTACACTCTGTGCTCTTTTGCACTGATACAAGTCTTGGATAGCAGCAACAATAGTGCAAGTGTTAGAATTTTGATCAACGAGATACCGAGGTAGCCTTGCAGGCGTCCGTAGGCCCAGCGTCTCCTCTATCCTTATGTTCAGTATGTTATCTCATGTATTCAAGACAAACAGTTTTATATTTCTTTCAAACGGTTGTGTTTAGTTATCTTAGAAGTTCATGAGTATTGTGACACTAGTCTTGGGTAGAAGTTTCTGTTTGGATTTCTATATTGCATCTAGTATTATTTACTTAAGTCTTCCGCTAAATTAATTTATTCCGCTGTAATTATATTATTATTGCTAAATGATTGAAATAAGGATTGTTAATAATAGAAAGATAAGTAGGAGTTGGCTTGCCTAGCTTCCACTAGTAGGCACTATCACGGCTCCCGATGGTGGGAAATCCGTGTCGTGACAAGTTGGTATCAGAGCTCTAGGTTACATAGGTCTCACAACTCACGAACAAGCTTAGTAGAGTCTGAGGGATCGGTACGGAGATGTCTGTACTTATCTCCCAGAGGCTAAGGAGTTAGGAAAAGTTTCACATTTGTTCTTTCTTGTCGTGCTGTTCTGTTTCTCAAAGCTAATTGAATTTCTATTCTTGTCTTCCCATGAATGGCGAAGTCATGTACCTCTTCTTCAGCCGAACAACGGCACAGGCCGGTGATAGATCAACTACGCCTTCAGAAGTTTTGTGGAGGTTGGATAGGTTTCTCCAAACTCTTCGCTACCACCTTCAGCGGTGCATCTTTTGAGGACCCACGAGATTTTCTTGACCGTTGTGATGAGGTATTGCTGAACGTGAGAATAGTCGAAAGCGAGAGGGTTGATTTTGCTATTCTTCTGATGGCAAATAGAGGCAGTGGAAAGATAATGTATTTACCAGACCAGTTGTGGTTCCAACGGAAGATGCAAATGTGTCAAAAGATCACCTAATGAATCGTGTGGTGGTTCAACGGACCTTGACGTCTGGTTGATTTATTTGAGTTGTGAAGGACAAATATTGTGGATTATCGGATGTTGTGACTTTGACTTAGCATCAAATGGGGAATTCCACTATTAGTGAATGGATCGTATGGTCATGTGCTATGTCAGTTTTGGCTTGGAATGCATATATATGGTACGGAAAGGTTTCCCAAATAATTTATACATATTTAAGGCTTGGAACTTTGCAAGGGGTAAGAATCTCCCCCAAAGAATAATGAAGAACATATGAATAAATGGGGTAGCTCAGCAGTGTTAAGACAGCATAGCAAAAGAGGAAATTGGCCGGCGGTGGTTGTGGCAAGCCTACGAAGGGGGCAGACTGGCCAATGCAACACCACCACTCAGCTCTATTTTAAGAAATATTTTGAAGGAGTTTACCTCCCAGATTCTCTGCAATATGTGGTATATGTGATCTGAACGGTTGTGCCAGGTCACCATGACAGTATTCGAATGTGTCATCAGGTTCAATAAGTTAGCTGAGCCTCAAAGGAATTGTTTTGAATGTGGTAGTTGGAGAAATATAATTTATGAAAGCATCCAGGCTACGTTCCCTATTGCAGTCAATACTCAGCTTACATGACCAGCCAGAGGTAGGGGTCAGGATGTTAGAGGTGGAGGTGAGACTCCTAGAGGTGGAGACCCAGCCGTTTATATAATTTCTATGGTATGGCTGAGGTCACTACACCAGATGGTGTCATCACATGTATAATTCTGATTGTTATAAAAAGGATATTTTTCCTTAATTTGATTTCGTTTTGAAAAATTTAGGCGAGTCCTCTTAATATGCTCCACTCATGAGTGAGCTTCGTAATCCTCAAATCTACTTATGTGAATACTCACGTTGGGCTATTATATGGAGATAACTATCCCTCTCATTATGTTCTGGTCACTAAGAATATCTATGAGGCTACGATTGACTTTCTATTACTTACTATAGTGGGTTTTGATGTAATTTTCAGGATAATTAATTTCAAATGTCAATTATACGCCCTATTGGTATGAGGGTTCACTATATGTTGTCATTTTCTTTGACGGAATTATTGAAAAGAAGAAAGAAAGGAAATGAAAAAAATTCAGTTGGTACAATGTGCAAATACTTGTGATTCAGAGTTGAGGGTAATATCCTCAAATAATTATATAACATGAAATATTTTAAACCGAGCTACAAGCTGCGGTGGATGTTATATAAGGACAAGGTCCTGGTGGTAAAAAGTTTATGTGTTTAAAATTCCCCTTTTATGAAAATAAAAATCTTGTACTATAGTTTAAATGGGAGTCATGCCTGTTGGGCTTATTTGACAATTCTTGTATATGTTCTGTTCATATTTAGCCATTTTTGTGTTGTAAACGTTGAGTTTTAGCCTATGAGACTGTGACAACCCAAAGAGTCATCACCGGATTTCTCTCTTTTCTATGCTTCCGAGGCCTTAAAAACCTCATTTTTAGTTGCCCCGATTTACGTGCACAGTCCAGGCGCATAGCCGGAAAGCTTATATATGAGTTCTGTGTGAAAAATGGTAAATTTTGATATTAATATGCATAATATTGACTTCGGTCAATATTTTGGGTAAACTGACCTGGACCCGTGATTCGACGGTCTCGTAGGGTCGGTAGAAAAATATGGGACTTGGGCGTGTGCTCGGAATCGAATTCCGAGGTCTAGAGCCCGAGAAATGAATTTTTCTGTGAAATTATTTTCTAAAATTAATTAAGGAAATTAGAAATAAAAATTGATTAAAAGACTATGGTATCGGGCTCGTATTTTGGTTCCGATGCCCGGTACAAGTCTTATATATGATTTAAGCACTATCTGTAAAGTTTGGTTGAAAACGGACATCATTTGACGTGTTTTGGACATCAAAACACGTGCTTGGGTCGCAAATGCAACAATTTCGTACGCAAATGCGAGAAATGGGGGCTTCAGCTTGGGTCGCAAATGCGATAATGGCATTCGCAAATGCAAGGATGGTCAGTCGCAAATGCGACATGGTTTTCGCAAATGCGAACCTCCCCCTTTCCTCCAGTGTTCACAAATGCGAATACTATGCTCGCAATTCCCAGGATTTCAGGGTTCGCAATTGCGAACCTAAATTCGCAATTCCAACATCTGAGGCCTGCATTTTTCATACTTAGACGAATTTTAAACCCATTTTCTTCATTCTTTCAAAACACAAACTCCATAGACGATTTTCAAGAACAAACCTTCTTCCAAATCATTTGTAAGTCAACTTCTACTTAATTTGTTCAATCTCTAACACCATTAAACATGTTTTTATCTTAAAATCAAGGATTTCCATGGGTGAAAATAGGGATTTTTGGTAGAACCTACGTTTTCTTAAAATTGGGGATTTAGACCTCAATTTGAGGTCCGATTTCAAAACAAATCATAGATATGAACTCGTGGGGGAATGGGTAACCAGGTTTTGTTTCGAACCTCAGGTTTTGACCACGTGGGCCCGGGGGCATTTTGGGAATTTTTTAGTAAAACTTTGGGAAATTCATTTTCATGCATTCAAATTGATTCAATTAGCATTTGTTGATACATTCAAGTAACTTGTGACTAGATTCGAGCGGTTTGGTGGTGAATTCGAGGTGTAAAGCTATATTAGAGGCTTGAGTTGAGTTTGGAGCATTCGAGGTAAGTGTTTGATCTAACTTTGGCTTGAGGGAATAGGATTAGAGTGTTATCAATTGCTAATTGCTAAATGATCGAGTACGGTGTATAGGCATGGTGACGAGTATCTATATACCGGTGTCTAGCATGACTGTGGGTCCTTGTTTGTACTTATTCCGAATTTGTTATGACTCTATCATGTTAATTGATGAATCCTATGAAATGTGAAGAGTATGAGGATTGATTGTGGGTTGTAAAATCTTTGGAGCATTGGCTCGAACAATAAAAAGACTATTGTGTAAGAAATGAAGGAAATAGAAGGTATTATGATTAATCCCTTGCCGGGATAGTTTGAGTATATTGATTGTTCTTCCTTGCCGGGATTTAGCCATTAATTGTGTAGTTCCCTTGCCGGGACATTTCTTATTATTTGTTTATCCCCTCGCCCTGTTTGGTTGTGATTGCTGTTTGGGTGAGGAAGAGTGATACTGCACGAAGGGTCATTCCGTACCATGTTTTGATTATATTTGCACAAAGGGTCATTCCGTGCCATGTTTTGATTATAATTGCATGAAGGGTCATTCCGTGCTATGTTTTGATTATATTTGCACGAAGGGTCATTCCGTGCTGTGTTTTGATTATATTTGCACGAAGGGTCATTCCGTGCTATGTTTTGATTATATTTGCATGAAGGGTCATTCCGTGCCATGTTTTGATTAGTTATGCACGAAGGGACATTCTGTGCTCTGATTTGATTATAATTGCACGAAGGATCATTATGTGCCATGTTATGAGCATTATGTGAGGGAAAGCACGAAGGGTGATGCCGTGCACTTTATTTGATTGCTTTTGGTGAGAATGAGAGTAAAAGCACGAAGGTTGATGCCATGCAACTGTTGACTTTCTTGCTCTCATTAATTATTTTTATTACCATATTTCTTACTTAAATTGTTGACTTTATATCCGAAGTGTACTCCCCCATAGTGTGCTTCCCTTCCCCCTTAACTGTTTAATTTCTGTATTCTTCTCCTTTATTGCATATATATATATATATTGAACTGTATAGGTTGATTGGTAGTCCTGTCTAGCCTCGTCACTACTTCGCCGGGGTTAGGCCAGGCACTTACCAGCACATGGGTTCGGTTGTGCTGATGCTACACTTCTGTGCTCTTTTGCACAGATCACGGTACCGGAGCAGCTTTTGGACCAGAACAGTAGGATATTGACCGGGAGCTGACTTCAGTCCAGGAACTTACGAGGTAGCCTAGCTGGCGTTCGCAGGCCGAAGTCCCTTTCCATGTTTTCAGTTTGTTTTCATTGTACCGAGACAAACATTTATGTATTTCTATTCAGACTTTTTTGTAGCACTCTTTAGTAGTTCGTGAGATAGCGACACCAGTCTTGGGTAGAGAAATATTAAACTTCCGCATCTTTTTGGGTTTTAGTTATCTATGTCTTAAAGACTTCTGCTTTTATTAAAATGACTCGTTATTATTATTATCGTTGTTGGGTTTTTATTAGAAGATGTTTAAATGCTTGGCTTGCCTAGCTCCGGTAGTAGGCGCCATCACGACTCCCGATGGTGGGAAATCTGGGTCGTGATAGAGACGAATGCCCAGGTGGTGATAAAGGCGACTCATTAATTTGGGTGAGTAATTATGAGGTGTCCATGTCTCATTATGAGTAAAGTGGAGGTTTGAAATAAGATGATATATGGATATACTACCGCAGTCAGGAGGAGCATGAGCAACATCTCAGGATGGCACTTCAGACTCTGAAAGAAAGTCAACTATATGCAAATTTTCAAAGTGTGAACTCTGGTTGAGTTCAGTTGCTTTCCTGGGTCATATTGTAACGATAGAGAGTATTTAGGTTGATCCGAAGAAGATTGAGGCAGTCAAGAACTAGCCTAGACCAACATCAACTACAGAGATCTGGAGTTTCTTGGGATTAGCAGGTTATTATCGATGGTGGTTGAGGGATTTTCATCTATTGCAGCCCCAATGACCAGATTGACCCAGAAAGGTGCCCAGTTCGAATGGTCAGATGGATGTGAGGCGAGATTTCAGAGGCTCAAGACAACTCTGACTACGGCACCGATATTAGTTTTGCCCACATGTTCGGGACCTTATACAGTCTATTGTGATGCTTCCCGTATTGGGCTTGGTATAGTATTAATGCAGGATGTCAAGTTCATTGCCTATGCTTTGAGGCAGTTGAAGATTCATGAGAAGAACTATCCAGTGCATGATCTAGAGTTGGCAGCGATTGTTCACACATTGAAGATTTGGAGGCATTATCTGTATGGCGTGGCATGTGAAGTATTCACTGATCACAAGAGTCTTAAGTACCTATTTAAACAGAAAGAGTTGAATTTGAGGCAAATGAGGTGGTTGGAATTGTTGAAAGATTATGATATCACCATTTTATATCACCCGAGGAAGGCAAATGTGGTGGCCGATGCTTTGAGCAGGAAGTCAGTCAGTATGGGCAGTCTTGCTTATATTCCGGTTAGTCAGAGGCCGCTTGCTTTGGATGTTCAGGCCTTAGGCAACCAATTTGTGAGATTGGATATTTCTGAGCCTAGTCGAGTACTAGCTTGCACGGTCGCTCGTTCTTCACTATTGGAGCGTATCCGCGATCGACAGTTTGATGATCCCAATTTATGTGTCCTTAAAGACACGGTCCAACAAGGAGGTTCCAAGCAGGTCACCTTAGATGCTGATGGAGTTTTAAGATTGCAAGGGAGAATTTGTGTGCCAAATGTTGATGGGCTTCGAGGATTGATTCTGGAGGAGGCCCACAGTTCCCGGTATTCTATTCATCCCGGCGCAACAAAGATGTATCAAGATTTGCGGGAACATTATTGGTGGCGTAGAATGAAAAAGGACATTGTGGCATATGTAGCACGATGTTTGAATTGTCAACAGGTTAAATATGAGCATCAGAGGCCTGGTGGTTTATTTCAGAGAATTGAGCTTCCCGAGTGGAAGTGGGAGCGGATCACTATGGACTTTGTTACTGGACTTCCGTTGACTTGGAAGAAGTTTGATGCAGTTTGGGTCATTGTTGATAGGTTGACCAAATCAGTGCATTTCATTCCTGTGGCAGTCACCTATTCATCCGCGAAGTTAGCTAAAATTTATATCCGGAAAATTGTTCGCCTTCACGGTGTGCCGGTATCTATCATTCCATATCGAGGTACGCAGTTTACCTTACATTTATGGAAAGCAGTTCAGCGAGTGTTAGGCACACAGGTGCAGTTGAGCATAACATTTCACCCTTAGACGGATGGACAGTCCGAGCGGACAATTTAGATATTGGAGGATATGCTTCGAGCCTGTGTTATTGACTTTGGAGGTTCATGGGATCATTTCCTGCCTTTAGCAGTGTTTGCATATAATAACAGTTATCAATCGAGTATCCAGATGGCTCCTTATGAAGCTTTGTTTGGTAGACGGTGTCGGTCTCCGATTGGATGGTTTGAGCCGGGAGAGGCTCGGCTGTTGGGTACAGATTTGGTTCAGGAGGCTTTGGACAAGGTCAAGATCATTCAAGATAGGCTTCGTACAGCTCAATCCAGGCAAAAGAGCTATGCATATCGTAAGGTTCGAGATATAGCTTTCATGGTTAGTGAGCGGGTATTGCTCCGAGTGTCGCCTATGAAGGGCGTGATGAGATTTGGGAAGAAGGGCAAACTTAGCCCTAGGTTTATTGGCCCATTTGAGATTCTTGAGCGAGTTGGAGAGGTGGCTTCTAAATTTGCATTACCGCCCAGCTTATCAGCCGTACACCCAGTTTTTCATGTGTCCATGCTCCGGAAATATCACGACGATCCAGCTCACGTGTTAGATTTTAGCACTGTCCAGTTGGACAAAGACTTGTCTTATGAGAAGGAGCCTGTAGCTATTTTAGACAGGCAGGTTCGTCAGTTGAGATCCAAGAGTTTTCCCTCTGTTCGTGTTCAATGGAGAGGTCAGCCTCATGAGGCTTCGACTTGGGAGTCCGAGTCTGATATGCGGAGACATTATCCCCATCTATTTCCCGACTCAGGTACTTCCTTCTTATGTCCGTTCGAGGACGAACAGTTGTTTTAGAGGTGGAGAATGTGATGATCCAAAGGGTCATCACTTGTTTTATTATTCATTCCGAGCTTCTGAGGCCTTGAAAATCTCATTTATAATTGTCTCGATTTGCGTGCGCAATCCGTACGTGTAGCTGGAAGCTTAAATATAAATTCTATAAAAATTTGTTAAGTTTTGATATTAAAATGAGTAAATTTGACTCCGGTCAATATTTTTGGTAAACGGATCCGGACCCGTAATTTGACGGTATCGGAAGGTCCGTAGGAAAATATGGGACTTGGGCGTATGCCCGGAATTGAATTTCGAGGTACCAGGCCCGAGAAATGAATTTTTCTGTGAAATTGTTTCCTGAAAATGTTTAAGGAAAATGAAAATAAAAATGAAATTTGATTGAAAAGTAATGGTATCGGGATCATATTTTTGTTCCGATGCCCGGTACAGGTCTTATATGTTGTTTAAGCGCTTCCTGTAAAGTTTGGTTGAAAACGGACTTCGTTTGACGTGTTTCGGCCTTAAAATGGAAAAATTTGAAAGCTTATGAAATTTGAAAGATTTCTTGGATTTTAAGGCTTAATTCATTGTTTTTGATGTTATTTTGGCGATTTGATCATACGAGTAAGTTCGTAGGATGTTTTTAAGTCAGTGTGCATAATTGGTTTGGAGCCCCGATGGCTCGGGTGGATTTCGGAAGGTTAATGGAATGGAAATCGGACAAAAAGGATTGCTGAAATTTTCTGCTGCAGAAGCTGTCTTGGACAGCAACTGTGCAAGCGAGGAGCATAGTTTAGATGCTTATATATCGCAATCTATAAGGAATCGGAAAATGTACAAAACATGAAAGTCATAGCCCTTGCATTCTAGTTTCCATAAATATAAACCATTCATCATTTGGACATTTGTACAGAATGTTATAATCGATTGAATAAGGGCTAGCAAAGCTGTTTTGAAAATTTTCAGAAATTTCTGATGCGAGGAGGCTACTTTGGAAGCTTATATCTCGAAATTTATATAGAATCGGAAAATATGCAAAACATAAAAGTTGTAGCTCTTGGATTCTACTTTCCAGAATATTAAATGATTTGTCAGTTGGACATTTGTACAAAAAGTTATGATCGATTGGATACAGCTGGTAAAGCTGCTTCTGCTAGACTTAGAGTGACGACGTTTAGTGACAAAAATGGACTTTTAGTGACGGGCGGGCAGAAACTTAAGGACCAAAAATACTCATTTCTTCATTTTCGTTTTGGGGTTTTTGGAGCTCGGTTCTTGGGCGATTTTGGGGTGTTTTTCACGATTTCAACTCAAGTAAGTGTCCTATACTCGAAAGTGTTTATATTGCATAAATCCATGGTTATTTTCATCGATTGATTCTGATTTAAATGGAAGAAATCAAGATTTTTGCAAAATCTTCCAAAAATGAAAATTTTAGATTTGGAGGTCGAGTTGTTATCGGAATTGGATAAAATTGGTATGGTTGAACTCGTATCAGAATGGGTATTCGGATTTTGCAAGTTTTTCCGGGATTCGAAATATGAGTCCCACTGTTGAATATTAAAATAAATTTTGGATTTTATCCGAAAAATTAGTAAATTCTTATCCAATTCATTCCTACGATCCGTGTTGAGTATTTCAAATTGTTTGTGAATAGATTTGAAGCATTTGGAGATAAATTCGAAAGGGAAAGTTGTGGTTGAATAATGGATTGAAATTGCAAAGCGAGGTAAGTGTTTGGTCTACCCTAGCTTGAGGGAATAGGAGTTAAGTCGTATTTGATTAATTGCTACTTGTCGAGTGCGACGTATGGGCATGGTGACGAGTATCTGTACATCGGTGTCGAGCATGACCGTGGGTCTTAAATTGATAAATTTCGTATTCTTATTTAAATCTATGAAAGACTT
>MU667718.1:0-20670 GCA_026770625.1 Nicotiana glauca
ATATATATATATATATAATAAAAAATATGTTGCAATTATGTTTACAATTTAAAATCAACATTTTTTGAATTAATCAATAATTAATTATTTCACAAAAAGTATGAAAATCATAAAAATATGTATTTTGGCATTTTAGTTGTTTAAAGTCAAATTGTGTGATTTTTCCTTTTAAATTGGTATTTAATTATGTGTGATAATTATTATTAAGTATCAATTAGTATTTTAAGTTAATTGGAGGTTTTATTAAATTTAGGATTTATTTTAATTTGTTGGAAAAATAGGTAAATAAAAGCAAGGAAAAACAGAATTGGGCCAAAATTCATGAAGCCCAAGCCAAAACCAGCCCAAATTAACCCCCCACCTGGTCCAAATTGACTAAGCTTGTCGACCAATCCAAACGACGTCGTTTTGTCACACCTGATCTGAACCGTTGATCTCATTATATCGAACGGTTCAGTCCATCTCCAGCATCAACGAAACGACGTCGTTTCGGTTTATTTAATCTGAGCCGTTAACATCCACTTTATCCCACGGTCCAAAGACGCCTATCCTCATCTGATCCAGCCCCGACCCATTTTCCCGGACAGACCCAGTCCCCCACTAAAACCAAACGACCCCGTTTCATATAAGTGAGTTGATCCAAGCCGTTGATCTCAGTTGATCTAATGGCTGGATTCAATTTCCACCCCAGTATATATTTTCCAAACCACACCCATCCCCCCTTCAGACCCCTCCCCCCCTCACTCGTCTCTCACAAACCCTCAGAGACCAGCCCCGTCCTCCGCCTTACACCGACGAACTCCGCCCACTGAAAATTACCTCACGGCAATTCCGATGGTCCAAAAGACCCCATCTTTACACCATAGATTCCCCTCCACAACCCCATTCCAAATATCCAAACAACTTCCCTCAAAATCCAGCCTAGCTTCTTGAATATTCAAAAAAACTTAATAGTCCCCACTGCCGTGTCCGGCGGCACCACCTCCGATGGCCACCAAATTAACACCCTAGCCTCGCCTCCACCTCCTCATTCCAAATATCCAAGCACCTTCCCTCGAATCTGCCTAGAATCTGTCGAATATCATTTTGAATCGAAGAACCCTAGCGCCGCCACAAGATTCCCCGGTGGCGGCGCCACCTCCCCTTGACCCCAAATTAACACCCTACAACCCCCATGGCTTCCTCTGTTTAAATCCACAACTGGTTCCCCTCGAACACCCCTGGAACTTCTCGAATCTTAGATCGAAAGTAAGCCCTAAAAAATCCAAGTCAAGGTTTTTCGTTTCAATTCGATATTAGTTGTGTGTTCTCTGAAAGAACACACTATTAATATCCGATTTTGACAAAAATCAAAGGATTTGAAGCCTCAAGACCAATTCTTCATGAGCCGAGGTATTTATGGGTTATTCTCCTTTCCTTCTAATTTTGTTTTTCTTCTTTTTCTCTCCTTTTTTATTTGTGGCCCCATTTTTTGTTCTTCTTTGTTCTTCTCTATTTTATCAGTATCTTAGGGGGATGTCTTGTTATAAATATTTCTCTAAATCCCTTAATTCATTTAGTCTGCTAATTAGGATGGTTTCAATATGATAATTCTGTAAGTTTTGGTTTGTTAATTGAACCTCTAGGAATCAATTCAAATCGCTTTAGGGTTTATTTTGTTTTCTTTCGGTAACCTTAGTTTCTGATTATATTTTGGTTCCGGATCCCTGATTTAGGTTCAGAATTTTAGTTTGGGGTGGGTTTCGATTGAATTCAGCCTAGGGTCAATTTGACCCCCACCCGTTTGGGCTTTCTGGTTAAATGATAGAAGTTTAAAAGGTAGGGTAGGGGTTAATATGTTTAATGCTTACTTAGTTGAATATAGGGGGGCTGCTAGTAGTTTAAGGGGTAATTAATAGAAGTAGTGAAAATAGCACTAATACTGATAATAAGGGCTGCTAGTTGATAATGGTGCACTACTGAAATTTTATAATAGCATTAGGTTAATTGAAAATTGAAAAGATGAAAATGGTAGGGATGAGTGCACTAATGGTATGCCTAGTTAAAGGCTCGAAATCAGAGCTTAAAAACAGAGGGAAAATACATTGAAAACCGATTGGATAAAACATTTTGAAATAACAGATACATTAGACTAAAAAATATAGTCTGAAAATTTGAGAGCACATAGAAGATACTTAAAACAAAAACAGGAAATACACATTAAGAGACTTATGAATCCCCTGCATTTCTTGTTCGAAAAACTGCTTAAATCCTGTATATTTGGTATTTTCTGGTTTGACCTGCTTGGTTTTGCATTCTGCCTGTGAGGTTACTGTTTGATTGAAGTTGGGTATTACTCTTTTGTTGTGCTGTTGACTGTTCACCTCTTCTATTTCTCTTGTTGATTTCCAGGTACCAATTCCAACTCTATTATGATGTAGCTCTAAATTTGAGGCTGAAATAAAGGTAGTACTGATCTTCCATGAAGTTTTTTTTATCTATTTACTCATTTTTAATGTAAATCAGTTAATTCATGTTGATTAGTTCATAACTTGCATGTTGTAGTTGTTTTCAGATTGTGGGATCGTCGCAGTAATATCCTCTTTTTTTTAGAAATAGGTTTAAATGTAGAAGTTCAGAACATAGCAACCAATCTCATTTTGTGATTCACTAGTGTATCTTTCAATATTTTATTAGCCTGATATGGTGTATTGTTTCATTGATTTTTTATGTTTGAATAACTAAAGTTTACTGTTGTTTTAACTTGGGACATGTTCGCTAATATAGTTGCATCATGGATATAGTATTTATATTAGGCGTTAAATAACATGTTTAAGCTTCATTGATCTTTTCTTATTAACCTTGGTGAAGAATGCAATGATGTTTTTGATAGGTATTAGGCTTCAATAGTTGTTTTGGGATAGATCTATAATTTCCTGTTGGTTGAGTGTTATGGACTTCATTCATATGGCTGAAAGTATTCTGAGGTTGTGTTGAGTTCCAGTTAGTGTGTGAGTTCAATTTTTGAGGTTGAATCCCTCGTGTCATATATTTGATTGTGACTGTATGATGTACACAATTTAGGGCTTTATCTAACTCAGAATGTTTGATAGTTAGCTACTTAGTGATCATAATTATTTGGAGTTGTGTTGCAAGAACTCATTTGAATGTGAAATCACATGACTGTATTGTCAAGCATGCTAAATAGATTGAAGATTAGTCATGAAACATATTTCAGAAATGGTCCTATTAGGTTGGTCATGTTTTGATAATAAAATGGGTTGAATGAATAGCTACAATACTCAATGTCTTTGGAAATAAGGGTTATACTGTAAAAATGATAAATGCTGCTATTTTCAGAATAGTATTATGATTTGGCATAAAAAATTGTGTTGGAACTCTACAATTGACTTGGGATGTCATGAGTTGATAGGGCTGTTGGGCTTCGGATGGTGCCTGACACAGGTCCAAATCGAGCAGCCTAGTCAAAAAGTTTGGTTCTTCAATTTTGAGTGTAATTGATTTTTTTAATGCATCATTTAAGCCCAAGAAGTTCATGGTTTCGTTTATTTACCCATTTATTGTATGCAAGTTTTAAGCCGGGCTTCGAGGCTAGCCAAGCCTTGTTGATCATGTTTTGTTCTTTAAATATTGCTTTGTTTCTTCAAATCCCGAACTTTCCTCAGATGTTAGGCGTATAGTGTTCTGTTTAAGCTATTCAGGGATACATTAAAATGTGCATTTGGCCAGAGTTCAAAATTGCCTTAATCCTTTTAATTAAGTATAGGTCCTTATTTAGAGTTGGGCGTGCCATATCAAGGATACACGTAACTCATGACCATCATTGAATTAATATTTAAAACCTTAGAATAATCGAGGTGTGCCCTTAGCAAATTCCATGGCCCTCGCAAAGTGCAAACGCGTAGTTGCTTTAGGCGCGTATTTTAATAATATACCTTCTTAAACTCGGGTGCACATTTATGTGACCCAAATCCAAATCTCAATGAAGTCAGAATGTGTCAAAAACTACGGGTGCATTTATGTGACGTGGTTCGAGAAGCATTTTCACGACAGTGCATTCTCTTTAAAAATAATAATAAAAGCGGTAAATAATTTAAAATTGCACTATAGGATTGAACATGTGTCAAAATCAGATAATAGACCAATTGTAATAGCTTAAGCGACCATGCTAGAACCACGGAATCTGGGGGTGCCTAACACCTTCCCTCGGATTAACAGAATTTCTTATTCAGAATTTCTGGTTCGCAAACTTCAAAAGGAAAGTCGAAATTTTCCTCGATTTGGGATTTAAAATAAACCGGTGACTTGGGACACCAATTAAAATATTCCAAGAAGTGACTATGAATAAAAATTAAATAAATAATCCCATTTCGAATAATGTCACTTAAAATGGAAAAACTCCTTTATACATTATCCTTTGGGGTAGGTGTGTAAAAATGAGGTATGACACTTCTTATTTGGCCTTCGTGATGGATGTCAGTGCATAGACTCTTACCATTGATTCAGTTCTGATGGTGAGGGATTTTTTCAAATGTGTTTCCTGCTGCAGGGCATGTCACCGGGCAGGGTTGTTAATTTTGGTATTGATTTGGTGATGGGCACCATATCGTATGGCACCTGCGGAGTTAAGGGAGTTGAAGGACCACCTTCAGGAATTCCTTGATAAGGGTTTCATTGGTAGACCAATATGGATGTGTGTTCTACATCGAGTCGGTTTGGTTGACTCCGATTTGTATTGTTGAGGGAGGTGTTGATACGATTGTTGTTGAGCTTATTTAGTGATCTGGAGAGATCTATGAGTTACCTTCCCGTGTTGAGAGGCATTAGGATTTGTGGTTATAGGAACATGTGGTGCGGTTTTTATTGGGTCTCTCAGTGGAATTCGAGCAGGAAGAGTATTGGATATTGCTCGGCCGATGGCGTATCGGTTTTGTCCTTTCAGGTTTGTGTAATGTTATGTCAATTGTTTCGCCGTGGTTATGATGATTTGATTAGGTACTAGACATCAAATTGCGCGTGGTTGTCGATTTTAGCATAGTGGCTGGAGGTGTCTTATGTGGGCCAGTATTTGGATAGGGTCGCGCATTGCAGCAATGTTATGTGGAGATATGACCCTTCAGGCTGGATTCCTGTATTCTCTTTCTACGACATGTGGTGGGTTCTCAGCATTGTGTTGTGGTGGTACTGGTGAGCTTGTGGTATAGCTGTCTCATTTGAGTCATTTTCATGATTTGAGTATGTTTGGATTGTTGCTTATTAGTGTGCGAATTGCACGAGTTGTGGCTTTAGTTTGTATTTATGTGTCGTGTCACCAGAGTATTTGTGTTGGATTAGATGAGATTGTTGGGATCTATAATGAATACAAATGGATTCGATTTCAGCATGTTGGAAGGATAATATGATGTTCGGCTCAGAAATTTGCTATGGTCCTTGGCAAAGGAGAAGTAGCTTCACGAATGGTTGATCTGAGGAATGGTTATGACTTTCTACGTGTTTTATTTATCTTTGGCAGTATCCGAGAGTGTTGGGATGAGGCTTTATTTTGATACGAGGTTTATTATTGATATTCGGTTGTTCTGAGCAACGACAATGATCAAAAGTTATCGCTACGAGAGTTTGAGCTATGTGGTATATCATGTAATTACATCTGAGGTTACAGGTATGGCTTGTTACAGCTTGTTCAGGATTATTCAGAATATAGATGTGGGACTCTGAATGTATGGATGATTTCAGAAGTGAAAATATGATTCAAAGTTTTATGGGCTAGGTTGGATTGTGAAATTTAAGTTATATTGTGTTATCGGACCTATATGAGATAGGGTGATGTGGGATCGCCCCCGGGTATGTGCATAGTAAAGTTACACAACGATTTGATGGTCTTTGGAACAACTCTGGGCACGTTCGAGGACGAACGTATGTTTAAGTAGGGGAGGATGTAACGACCCGATCGGTCATTTTGACCTTTTTCTTTTTGCTCGCCAGTTCTCGGGCATGAATAGCCCCGTGTGATGTATTGTGACTTATACAAATCGTTGGTTTTGGTTTTCAGGGTAATCGGAAAGAATTTGTAAGAATAGTCCTCATTTGAAGCTTAAAAATTTGAAAGGTTTGACCAGTTTTTACTTGTTAGCATACGATCTCGGATTGGAATTTTTATGATTTGGTTAGCTCCGTTAGGTGATTTGGGACCTAGGAGCGTGATCGGAATGTATTTTGGAGGTCCGTGAAAGGTTTAAGCTTGAATTGGCAAAATTGAAATTTTGGCATTTTTCAGTTGATAGGTGAGATTTTGATATAGAGGTCGGAATGGAATTCCGGAAGTTACAATAGGTTCGTTGTGTCAAATTGTGATGTGTGTGCAAACTTTTAGGTCATTTGGTCAAAAGCGGAATTCGAAAGTTTTTGGAGTTTTTAGGCTTGAATCTGATGTTATTTGGTTGATTTGATGTTGTTTGTGGTGTTTTGAAGATTTGTGTAAGTGTGGAAGGTGGAATATGACTTGTGTGTACTTTTTGTTGAGGTTTCGGGGGCCTCGGGGTGATTTCGGGTTGTTAATGGGTGATTTTAAGTTGTGTTTGGCAGCTAATGTTTTTCTATTGCTATCATAACCGCACTTGCGGCTAGGGACCGCAGGTACGGACGTGCAGAAGCGAATATGAAGCCGCAGAAGCGACCTCAGGCAAAGTGAAAGAAGGCACAGATGCGGGATGTGATCTGCATCTGCGGGCCCGCAGATGCGGAGCCTTGGTCGCAAGTGCGAAAATGGGACTTAAGTGAGTAACAGTAGAAGCGGTGCTTTTATCGCAGAAGCAGTAGCATAGATGCGACCATTTAACTACAGGTGCGGTTTTGCTAGCTCTGAAAGTATAAAAGATTTCCTTCTCGATTTTTGGCCATTTTTCTCAATATTCATTCGGGGTGAAGCTTTTGGGAGCAATTTCAAGGGAGATCTTTAGAGGGATTCATTGAGGTAAAGTCCTTGGTTCCTAAGCTCGTTATTATAGTGGGTTTTATCGTTGTTAGCATGAAATTTAAGGGAAAATCAGTGGTAAATTTGGGGGTTAGGGCTTGGTTGATTAGAGAGCTTTGAGTGGTGACTTGAGAGGCCATTTGAGGTCCGAGTTTTGTACTCTTGGTATGTATGAACTCGTGAGAGTGTAGGAATTCCAATTTTGTAAATTTTATCAAAATCCGAGACATGGGCTTGGGGGTCGGGTTTGGTCAATTTCGGGATTCTTGATGTGAATTGGTTATTTTCGAGTGGGCTTTGTTCCCTTAGCATATTTTGATGGTATAAATCTGTATTTGGTTAGATTTGGAGACCGAGTCAAGAGGCAAAGGCATCGCGGGCTAGAGTTTGGACTGGATTAAGGTGAGTAATGTTTGCAAATGTTTGTTCTTAGGGTGTAAAACCCCGAATTTCACATCATTGTGCTACTTTGAGGTGCGAACAAGCTAGGTGACGAGCGTGGGGTCGTGCACCGCTGGGGATTGTAATTTGGTCCATCCCGTACGACTATTAAGTCGCGTATTTTATTTGAAAACTATTTTATATTGTTATATTTTGGAAAATATTATTGCGCTTGGGGCTAAATACTGTGTCTGGGCCTTGTGCAAATTGTTTGGACCCTTAGGGGCTTTTCCTACTGTTTTACCTCACTGTTTTGGTTTAATGTTTACACTCAGTCATGCTATGTTCTTACTGTTTTCATAACTCGATTTTATTCACTCCTTTTGATTTCATAAATAATTTTTAGCCGAGTACTTGTTTTACTGTCAGACCGAGGGGATTGAATGAGATCTGACTGAGTAAGGCCGAGGACTTGTGTTGTGAGGATATTATGGGATCGGGCTGCGCACCGCAGTATGTGGTACAGATTTATGATATATAAGAGGCCGGGGGCCTGATTTATTATGCCACAAGGTGGCTTGTGATTAATGTGAGGCCGAGAGCCTGTTTGATTATGCCACAAGATGCCTTGTTATTGCGCTTGGGACGTAAGGTGCCCCTCCCGGAGTCTGTACATCCCTAGTGAGCGTGGGTACTCAGTGTGAGTGATGTGTTGTAGCCCGAGGGGCTGTTGTTGTTTCATATTGAAGCTCGATAAGCTGTTCTTGATTCATGTTTTGCCCTAGGAGCTGTTCTTGATTTATGTTATGCCCAAAGGGCTGATTAGGAGTGATTTTGAGGTAGCCCGAGGGGTTGGTTGTGTTGATATTGTGCCCGAGGGGCGGTTTATGGTACATGTTTTGCCCGAGGGGCAATTTACATTTCTATCGTTTTACTCTGTGTTTTATCACTCGTTTGAAACTATTGAAAATTGTTAGCATGATTTACAAAGTGAACGATTTCTGTACTTTTTTCGAAATGTACTGCTTTTGCTGTAGCGTTATGACGTGGCTTACATGTTTTCTTACTGCTCAGCTTTCATATAATTCTATGACTTACTGAGTTGGCGTACTCACATTACTCCCTATACCTTATGTGCAAATTCAGGTAGTTTTGAACCCGGTAGTGGGTGTTGATTGCTCAGTGGCAGAGTCATTGGAGTTAGCAAGGTAGCGGCCCGACGTTCGCAGCACTGCTTTTCTCCCTCTTGTCTTCCTTAGACTGTATTGAGTATATTTTTAGATTCGTAGTTGTTTTCAAACCTTAGTAGATGCTCGTGACTTGTGACATCCCGATGTCGGGCTTGTGTATTTATTCCGCACTGTTCATTTAGACTTATATTATGAGATATCTGATTAATTAAGGGCTTGAAAATAATTGTTAATGATTAAATGGTTAATTCGAGAGTTGTGTCAGCTGGCCTAATTTCACGATATGCGCCAGCACGATCGGGTCGGTTTTAGGGTCGTGACACTCCTACACGAGAAAACATCCCGAATAAGTATTGGGTAATCACTTTATTATTAAGTATATACTGTAAAAGTTATCCCCAAAAAATGTGCGAGGAAAAACAAAATCAAGATAGGCTTTAAAAGGAAATGTTTGAGAAAAGGTTTTCTATCAGTTGGAATAACTGCCAAGCGTTCGTCAGTTTGGGTCATGCTCTCCAGGTAATTGGGTGGAAACATAGTCATGAATTTGCTCTTTATATAGAGAAAATACATAAATTACCCGTCAAACTTGTCCGGAAAAATTATTTATACACCTTAATTTTACGGGCGACCTATGTCCCCCCTATTCTTGTTTGGGGTGAATTTAATACCACCCTAAATGGTGACGTGGCAAAGGCAAGACTTTCACTCTCCCAGACTAAGAGGGAAAGGATTTTTTTAAAATTTTTTTTAAACCCCTACTAGAATGATTAAAAATAGACATATAGTTTTAATGTGTGCGTTCCTTTTTCTTTTACTTCTTCTTTACTTCTGTGTCCCTTTAAACCCCTCCCAAAAAAATAAGATTTCTAGATCCAATTATCAAACTATAATTCCCCCGCTACTGAAAAAAGTTACTTTAATTATTACCTAAATTTCAATTAACCAGTCAAAAGGAAGAAGAAGAAATCTTTTTACTATTTTCACATTACAACCATGAACACAAACAAATAGCAAAGAAGAATTCAAATCCAAGAATTCAGTGCCAAAGAAGAAACTGTTATAACCATTCCCTATTCAAGATTAAAGGAAATTATTATTACTTTTAATATTTGTAAACGGTCAAGACCTTTGGTAAGTTTTAATGGTACAAAAAATATAACTAACTGCAATACCCATTCAATGTTAATAAACATTGAGATACTAAAAACATTAAAATACTAATTCTTTTTGAGTTATTAAAAAATATTGTATTTTTTAACAACTTCAAAATTTACTGCTAGTTGGTTTGAGATTCATCGTCCATAGCAAATCAGAAGAAGAAAAGGGCCAAAGAACGAGGAGGAAGAGAACAAGTGATAGAGAGAAAGAGGAATTAGATGGGTTTTGATCAAAAAGACCAAATTGACCTCGTAGTTAAAATAAAATAATTAAATAAGTGAAAAAATAAAATAAAACAAATATTGATACGTGGCGCGCGTGTACTATATAACCCACCACAAGACTGACTAAGTGTTGCCAATGTGGTATTAAATTTACCCCAAACAAGAATAGGAGGGACATAGGTCGCCCGTAAAGTTAAGGTATGTAAATAATTTTTCCGAACAAGTTTGATGAGCAATTTCTGTATTTTCTCCTTTATATATAAGGATGAACTTTTTTTTTATTAGTAAGGATAGATATATTATAAAAGTACTAAAGATTGTTCATAGTACATAGTTTCAGAGAATGCAGCTTGTCACTACTTGGTGGTTCAATACTAGTTACATTCTGATTACCTAAGAGAGTTGGCCTATTAGAAGTCGATATGTCTAATGACTTTTTACTAGAGTAAGCTATATCCAAGTCCTTTGAAAGTTGAGAGTCGACAAAATGGGGTGGACTTGAAAGTAGTTTTGCAGTCTGCTTGCATGATTGACAAAAAGAGTTATTGTTTGCATTTGTTGCCAGATGATGGGCAACTTGGTTTCCTTCCTGGAAGTTATGCCGCAGAGACTTGTCCTTCTGCTGGAGCATCAATAACCTGCATACATGAACAACATTAGCCACAATGAAATTATCATTCTTGAGAGCATTGAGAGCATATGTTGAGTCTGTTTCTATCTCCAGTGGAAATAGATTAAGTTGGGCTGCTATTTTCAGGTCTTCATAGATTGCCCGGAGTTCTGCATGAAGAGGTGACATTTCCTTGTCCATTTTTTGATAATCTAAAACCCATTTTCCTTTACTGTTGCGAAAAACTTCCCCAATACCAGCTTTATTACCCACTTTTTTAAAAGCCACATCCGTATTAAGATTATACCAGCCGTGTTAAGAGGGGAACCATTTTATATTTAAGTTGAATTTGTCCACAGAGGTTATACCAGTGGAGTTGAAGTAAAAAAATTCATTGGCAAGAGTGATAATGTCCTTTATACGAGGGGAGTAGTGGGTGTTGTTAATATTGTTTTTATTTCTGTTGATCCAGATTTCCCATAGGAGGAAAGGAAGGAGATTCTTCCAAGAGATTTTTAGAGGGATAGGATTTATATCTCTTAGCTTGGTTAGCCAGTGAATATCCATATTGTTGTTTGTGTTAGTAATATTTAGCCGTCTCCATAACGTTGAGACTATGGGGCAAGAGAGGAAAATATAGGTGATTGTTTCCTCTTGATTTTTGTAACTGGAACAAGTAGGATTTATATTGATACCAATGTGATGAAGGTCAGAACGACACAGAATCTTGTTATGATTAATTTGCCAGAGGAATTATCTTATTTTACTAGGGCAAGGAAGTTCACATATCCACTCAAAGTCAATGTTTTTAGTGGTCCCTTGGATTAGGAAGTTATAGCAAGATTTAGAATTGAAGATAGCATTTGGGCTTAGACTCAAGATGGGTTTATCTATATTCTGAAGGGGTAGGGAATATAATTAATTTTGTCCAAGATAGAGGAGGGAATGGTGAAAGAGATTTTCTGAAAATTCCATATACCTTTGTGGTAAAGTTTTTTTATGGGAAGGTTTGCTTCGTTTATATTAAGAGGACCCTCAATAATAGTTTTAAGAGGTAGTACTTGAGGGATCCATTGAGTTACCCAACTATTAAGATTAGAGTTTTTGCCCCGGAGCCATTGGATACCTTGATTGCAAACTTTCCAACCTGTAACAACACTTTTCCAAATGAAGGAGGTGTGCTTGGTCTTCTTGTTACAGTATTTGTGTGCTAGGAAATTTGCCCAAGGAGAAGAGGTGTTGTTAATGAGTCTCCAAGAGAGACTACTTAGTAACACTTTAATTTTTGTAAGGGCATCCTTCATGCCTAGACCTCCTAGATTTTTGGGATTAGTCACAGTCTTCCAATTGACAAGATGAAGATTTTTATGACTAGAAGTAGTGCCCCAAATAAAATTTCGTTGAATTTGATCAATGATTTTAAGAGTTTTTTTTTTGGAGTAAAGTATATTGCATGGCATGGTTTGGAATAGAATTAAGGGTGAAAAGTGCTAGGGTAGTCCTACCAGCTATGTTTAGAAAATTAGTGTTCCAATTTGAGAGTTTGGCCCTCATTTTATCTATAATGTATTGGTAATCTTTTCCTTTGGGGGCATTGTTGAGAATAGGAAATCCCAAGTAGTTACCAAAGTTTTTGGCTATTTTAGTGTTAAAACTGAAGGCAATTTCTTTGGTAACTTCTGTAGAACAGTTTTGGGAGAACAAGATCTTAGATTTTTCTCTATTGATCTTTTGACCCGATATATTGCAAAAGGTGTTAAGGCAAGCTTTGATATAGTGAAGGTTACTCTTATTAGCCTTGGCCATTAGGGTAATGTCGTTAGCAAAAAATAAATGAGATAGGCTGGTATGGTGATTATTGAGTCTTATGGGGTCCCAAAGTTTAGTGTCAACTTGGTGACTAATAAGACGGGATAACATTTCCAAACACAAAATGAAAATATAGGGTGATAAAATGCAGCCTTGTCTGATTCCCCTACTTGGAGCAAAGAAGGAGGTTTTAGTACCATTAACCAAGATGGAAATGTTTCTAGTACTGATGCAATTCATAATAAGGTTCTTGATTTTAGGAGGGAATTGAAAATAAGAAAGAGTTAAGTAGATAAAGGATCATTCCAATCTATGAAAGGCTTATTCCAGGTCCAATTTTAGAATCATGTAGCCTTTTTTTCCCTCTCATTTTCTTAAAGTGGCACATCATTTCTTGGATTATGATGGCATTGTCTGAAGCCCTTCTTCCTTTTAAGAAACTAGCTTGGAAAGGGATAATAATATAATTGAGGAAGGGTTGGATTCTATTGGCAATAGTTTTGTTAATGATTTTGTAAATAGTGTTGCATAATCCTATGGGCCTAAAGTTTTTTAGATTATTCGCATTAGGGACTTTGGGAGTTAAGCAAATGTAGCTGTTGTTGATATCAGTTGGAAGACAATAAGTGAGTGTTAAAGACTTGACAACATAATTCTATTACTGAATCACCAACAATATTTCAATATTTTTGATAAAAAAAGGGTGTAAACTATCTGGCCCCAGGGATTTGAAAGGTTTCAAGGAAAAAACTGCCTTGTAGATTTCTTCCTTTGAAAGATGATTATCCAGGATAGAGACATCAAGGTTGTTAAATAATTTAGGGTTGTTTTTTATAGGAGCCCAGTTGGAGGTGGAGTGATTAGTTTTAAAAGCAGTCTCAAAGTAGTTGAAAGTGCGGTCTAGAGTTTTGTTGTGATCATTGATCCAATAACCAAATTCGTCCTTAACAACGATAATTTTATTTTTCCTAGCTCTATTGGTTACACTTATATGGAAGAATTTAGTGTTAGCGTCACCTTCTTGAATTTAGGACATTCTTGCTCTAATTTTTGAATAATCATCTTCTAACTTAAGAATCTCTTTGTACTCTTGTTTAACATTATATTCTAATTTTTGTAAAAAGGCATTGGAGTTATAGTTATTGGAGCATTGGATGCCGTTAAGTCTAGCAATAATCCTGAACTTTTTGCGATGAATATCTCCAAAATGCTTCCTACTCCATTGAATGATATTACTTTTAAAATTTTGGGAGCTGACAGTATAATTGGAGTTGCTCCAACTGTTTTCAACTAAATTTATAAAATCGGATGACGATACCAAAAAGTTTCTAGCCTAAAAGTTTTTTCAAAAGAGTTACATTTTATAGGATTACAAGTGATCAAAAGGGGATTATGATCCGTGTGGATTCTAGGAAGGTGGGTAATGAATGCTTCAAGGAAAGATTCAACCTGTTGATACCCAATTTTGTCCTACTTTTCTTCTAATTAATTCCATTGTGCTTCCTGGTCATTAATACTCTAATAGTATTAATAGCTATCTTATGATTATTTATTATCATTAATTTTGTAATTAGTAGCAGTACCGCTATTATTATTATTATATTTTTATAAATTAACTATGGATTTAAATTGATCTATATATCTATTATATTATTATTATGTCCAAAATATTTAGACGAGGAAGCCAAGGAAATAAAAAGAAGAAAGGATTTGAATTCCAAAATCAAATTCCAAAATTTGCTCAAAATTGGCCTATTTACCTGATCCATTCCGCCAACAAAAAATGGCCCAAATCAATAACAACAATTCATTTCCATAGCCCATATCTACCAGCCCATCTACTCTATTCTACCTCCATGTAGGCGTCATATAAGATCCATGTCAGCAACACCTAGGCTCCCAACAACCAAAAACACACGCCTAACACACTCTATCCTCATCCTTTCACACTTTGACCCCACATCTTGCCATATGAATTCATCAATTAATGGTCAAGATTTTCCAATCTACTTTACAGAAATAAATCTTTTCTTTTTCAACAAAAGATCTCTTTTCCCTTTTTTCCAAAATTCCTCCCTCCCACGTGAATTACCATTTTTCTTCCAACTCTCTCTTTCCTTCTTTATGATTTTGCTCTCTTTCTCAATAGACAGAGAGTGCACCTCATTTTTATTTTTTTTAACTCTTGCCTGCAACCATTACTGACCACCTCGGGTCATCATAACGGCTCTTTTAGCCGTTCAAATTTGAATTTTCACAAGAGGAATCCTAACTTAATTTTTCCACTAAAAATACTTGCATATCGGACCACTTCTGGATAGGTTGGAGCCGTCGCTCGAACACTACTGTAAACACCACCGTTTTTCTTATGCTTACCACTCTTCTCGTCTCTTAGAAACTCTCAAAAAGAACTTTCTCACTTTATTTACTGTCTCGGTGTACTTTAGCCGCGATAGAGGTGCTCGAACCCATTCGACTCGAGGTTCGGATCTGTTCGTGATAAGAGAGTAGATTCGAAGATTCGACACCCCATTCACTGCCCCACAAACAGTCAGTTACTCCCAAACTCGTGACGTACAATGGTTCACTCTGTTAATTAGATGCCAGAAGTAAAAAATTTCCTGTGTAGAAATTATGCCATTAGGATTTAATTTTTTGGCCGTATATTAAAAGTCCATTGATGAATGTTTGACAAAATGTTTATATGAATACATAAGGTTTCAAATTTGTGATGTCGATTCGTGAATTTAGATATAATGTTTAGGCTCCTTATGATTGTCGGCGTTGCTGTTTGTGCACTATTTGATAAGAACACGTACAAAATATCCCTTCTCTTAAAATATTAATTGGAAATTAGTTTAAAATTCTCTTAAAGTTCACGTCTCATATATCATTGAGTAAGTTAATTGCCGTATCCCCCATGTTTCTTTCTGTTGCATTACATGAGTATTAGACACTTTTGACTTGGAACCATATTCAAAGATAATACTAAATTTAGAGGATTAACCACTGTGTTGCATACTTGAATATGGTATAAAGAAAAGTACTCTGTTGAAATGTCGTTATGCTTTTCAAACTCTAGAAAAGAGCATTCAGAAATAACTAGATACCTTGTTCTTTAGGATTAATTCATGTAATTACCAAAGATGGAAAACAAATTTTTTTGTTCCTGTAATTTTAAAATGGCTTTTAAAGCATGATTGTTAGCCAATTAAGTATAACATGTGGAGCTGAAACTGTTTGGGGTAACGAAATGAAACATGTACTTTTAAAAAATGTAATAAGTGTGATTAAGAGTATTCTGTTACACTAATGTTGTTGTGAAGTTGTTTGTCTCAAAGTCAGTATATCACCTGAGAATTTGTCATTTCCTTTCAAGTATATAAGATTTGATACATGTTTAAGTCTTGCCTTGTTTATGTGAAGGATCCTTTAGTTTATCAATTGTTCAAAACTGAATATGACGTTGGCTTCTTTATTCTGTTTACTTACTAGTTTTGTATACTACTATGTTGAGTATCGAATTCTCCTTCTAACTATACATTCCTTTCTTTTATCTTACATGACAAATCGGAGCCGCAAGGAGTTCCAATGCGAGATGTGGCATTATTGCTAGACATGAAGCACGCATACTCTTCCATTTCCTCCTCCATTCCTAAAGTATATTTAGGACTCTCGAGAAAAGAGAGAAGAAGAAGCGAGGATCAAACATTGGCTGTCTAATGCTACTTTCTTGTGTTTATTAGTTAAACTATTTTTTTTATGCTATCTATTTGCTTGCTTGGTTATTTGAACTCGTTTGAATTACATTAGTTTGCTTGATCACATAGAATTTGATATCTAGAGGTGCAGTTTTTAACATCAATAATAACTTTTCATTTAGTAATCCAAGTTAATAGACCTCATTACTGACTTAAGAGCATTTCTTTTTGGGAAAATATTTGGCAAGCTTTCAGGAATATATATATTTCTTTACAATAACTTGCAAAAAATCATTTATTCTTTTTGTGACAAAACAAGTTCAGATTTTGGTTTCTTAAAAAAAAAACAATGTAACTCTTTCAAGTGCCAGGCGAGTTGAGCTCGTTAGATTTTCTTTGAACTTGGTTTCGATGGATTAAAGAACACTAGGCTATGGTCGATTTTTGCTAAAAGTCAAAGCTATTGTTTTAGTCTTTATTGAGAGGTCAGATCTTTTAATTCATGCTTTTCAATTGTTAACTTATGCAAAGTTTATATCTAAGCTTACGCTACATACTATTATTAATAGCGTGTCTTTAAATGCTATCTTTTTCTGTCTTCTGCACTTACAAATAAAATATTTTACAACACAACATCTAGCCTTAGTTAATTTATATAAGTTCGGTCGGTTAACCTATTGAAATGGATCTTAAGGGTACCTTAAAACCTTCCCTTTAGATTAGTTGAACCCTTACCTAGAATCTTCAGTTTGAGTAAACTTTAACAGAGCTATACTTTTATTACATTATTTTATACAATTTAGGTGTCCTAGTTCACCTTAGAAATAATTAGGTGGCGACTCTTTAGTTAATAATTAATCCAGGAATCACCAATACGTTGTACTCTATTTGAACTGTGTTAAAATAGGGTATAACACAACCCATTCTTTATTGAAAAATACCCCATCTAATCTTTCTAGAATAAAACCTTTATTCCTTTTTCTTTTGTTAGACTACGTAAATTTGGGACCTTTGAAGCCTAGGTTGATTAGATTACAGTGGTTAATAAAGTCCCAAAGGATTTTGGCTTTATTTTGATTAATGATTCTACCACCTAGTTTCTCATTTGAGCTAAGGACTTCATTAAAATAGCCCTCTATTAACTAAGGGCCACTAATTTTACTATGCATATCTAATAGATTATTCCACATAGTGTTCCTAACTTTGTTATCATTACTAGCATAAATAGAAGTAAAGTACCAAGATTTCTTAAGGGAGAGTACCTCAATTGTTGCACTAATTTCCTGATTTCTACGTATGAAGCTATGGACCATCACCTTGGTGTGATCCCACAAGATCACCATGCCTCCTGACTGGCCATCCGCTAGGATCTCTATCAAGTCAGTGAACCCAAAGGGATTGAGAAGAGAGAGGTGGCTGTCCATCTTGGCCTCCAAAAGTGTAACCATACTAGGATGATGAGTATCAATAAGATCCCTGAAGCTTAACCTAAAGCTTTCATTGTTACCCCCTCGAATATTCCAGATTATGAAAGTAGTTGATCTATTCATATTTAACTATGGGTTATTCAGGTCTCCATTTTACCCCATTCTCCTTGAAAATATGGGGTTCCTCCTCTGAAAAGGGACGAGAATCATTGCATGCTTTCCTACAGTTAGGTCTACCGGAGGTCTTATGTCCATTGTGCACTTGTACAGTGCCAATGGACAGTAAAGAATCTGCTTCTGCTCTTGCCTCTCCATAAATAGAAAGATTTTTAGCTCGTCCAGGTTTGAATCCTCGACCACGTTTTGTGGAATCAATTTTACTGGATCAATTTCTTCCTCCATTTGTTGTTCCATTTTATTTTGATTGTGGTGAGGGGGAGGGATTTGCATGGCTGGGACAGTTGGAATTTCTGGAGGTGGTGGAGGGGTTGCATGTGCAATCCAAGGTGTGAAATACTGGATTTATGATAGTTAGAACCTCCGAGGTGAAGACGGGCAGATCCACCGCGGGAATGGGTTCTGGATTTTGAAAAAGTGTGGAGGCATATTCCAGTCCCCCCTCAATGCATGGATTTGATTGGTGGTCAGATTTGGGGCTATGGGGTTTAGAATATTATTCAACCATATTTGGTTGACATAATTGTTCATTGCCATTCGAACTCCTTTGCATATTAGTTGTGCAATGTAGTGTGAGTTCTGGATTACTAACACAATTTCCCTCCCTTCCAAGGTGATATTGAAGGAAAGTGCATGGCTAGGAGACCCATTTCCACCCACGATAGTAGTTGGTGATTTTGGGGAAGAGGGGGTTGGATTAGAATTCTCCTTGGCTGGTTCATTTGGTGTTGATTCTGGTGGTTTTGTGGAAGATTTAGTTCCATGTTTTAGTTGAGTGTTATTACTTGAAGTTGTATGAGATGGTGGCGTCTTCTTACAGAGATGGGGATTCTGGGCATTCATGATGGATTTTGGAAGATTTAACGGGGACAGAGGAGGGTTTGAATTGGTAGAGTTAATTCTTCCTAGGATGTCAATGATTGCTAAATTTTCTTGCATGCAAATTGAATGGCTTTGCGTGTATTTAATAAAGATTTATTTGTCCATGAGGGGATTGGATGGGGAGTCTTTTCGTGGGGAATATCAATAGCCATTTGTTCATTGGCTAGGTGTTTGTTGGACAGATGGTTGTCAGATTTTGCATGTAAGAAGGAGGAGATAGTCGGGTCATTATTGCATGTTAGCGGGGGTTTGGGGTAGGGGTAATAGGATTTTCTATGGTGGGGGTGTTGTAAGGTAGGGTCGTATTATTAGAGCTATTAGGGTTTGATTGGGTGTGAGGTAAGGTGGGTGTAGCCAGTATGGGGAGAGTTTGAGTGAGGGGTGGAGAGGGTGGGCCCATAGTTTTGTCTAAAATAGAATTAGTAGTGATTTTGTCTGCAGTATTAGGAGATTTATTATTATTTTTTCCAGCATTTTTATGGAGAGTTATAGGAGTAATTTTAAGGTTAATATTGTTAGTAGTAGGATTTTGACTATTGGTCACGTTAGGAGGGCAATTGTCCTTACAGTTAGCTAAATTGTCATTAGAGTTAGCTATTTCCAGAGGTTGTAGACTACTAAAGATTTTACTATCAGTTTTGCTGTTTAGGGGAGATTGTGAATGATGAGATTTGGTTTTATAACAAAACTTTTTAGAGGATAAAAATTTACCTGACTTAGCTTCAAAAATATTAACGCTAATATAGCCAACATTGTGCCGGTACCAAAGAAGGATAGAAAGGTTAGAGTCTGTGTCGACTACCGGGATCTCAATCGGGCCAGTCCTAAAGATAATTTTCCTTTGCCAAATATACACATCTTGATTGACAACTGTGCCAAACATGAGCTGCAGTCATTCGTTGATTGTTTTGCTGGATACCACCAGATATGGATGGATGAAGAAGATGCAGAGAAAACGGCATTCATCACGCCGTGGGGAATATACTGTTACAAAATGATGTCGTTCGGTTTAAAGAATATCGGTGCCACCTACATGAGGTCCATGACCAATCTCTTTCATGACATGATACATAAATAAATCGAGGAGTATGTGGACGACGTCATCATCAAATCCAAGAAAGCCGCAGATCAAATGGGAGATTTTAGAAAATTCTTCAACAGACTAAGGAGATACAACTTAAAACTGAATCCCGCCGAGTGTGCATTGGGGGTTCCCGCTGGAAAATTATTGGGTTTCATTGTGAATCGCCGGAGAATAGAACTGGACCCGTCAAAGGTCAAAGCCATTCAAGAGTTGCCACCACCGAAAAGCAAGAAGGACGTGATGAGTTTTCTAGGAAGACTCAACTATATCAGCCGGTTCATAGCCCAGTCCACTGTCATTTGTGAACCCATTTTCAAGATGCTAAAGAAGGATGCCGCCACTAAATGGATTGATGATTGTCAAAAGGCTTTTAACAGAATTAAGGAATACTTGTCAATACCGCCAGTCTTAGTTCCACCCGAGCTAGGGAGACCCTTATTGCTTTATCTCGAAGTATTGGATGGAGTATTTGGGTGTGTTTTGGGACAACATGATGAAACCGGAAGAAAGGAGAAAGCCATCTATTACCTCAGCAAGAAGTTTACCCCGCCGAGGTAGAAATTCCCTCCCTGAGGGTCATACAAGAAGCAGATCTTGATGATGCAGAATGGGTCAAAAGTCGCTACGAGCAATTAGCTCTCATTGACGGAAAGAGAATGAACGCTGTCTGTCACGGGCAACTATATCAAAACAGAATGTCCAGGGCCTTCAACAAGAGAGTCAAGCCGAGGAAGTTCTCACCAGGACAGTTGGTATTAAAGAAGAAATTCCCGCATAAAGAGGAAGCCAAAGTGAAATTCTCTCCCAATTGGCAGGGTCCGTACATGGTTCATCGAGTTCTGACCCGAGGAGCCCTTATTCTCGCAGAAATGGACGGAGAAGTTTGGCCAAAGCCTATCAACTCAGACGCAGTGAAAAGATACTACATTTGATCATATGCTTTTCTTTCATGATGTATTTTGAACTACGCCTGAACTAATTCCCGTTTAAGAGGGGATACGTAGGCAGCCCTATGGGTTCGGTCACATCTTAATAAAATTCCATCTTTCCCCCG
>MU667718.1:29347-44275 GCA_026770625.1 Nicotiana glauca
CGTTTTCTTTCCAAAAAGCATTTACGTCTTTTCTCTCTTTCCTTTCAAAACTTTCAACTTATTTGTATTCCCTATGTGCAAACCTTGTTTGTTTACTCTTACTCTTCTTAAAGTCACAACTAAGCAAGGTCGGGAACCACACTAGTGGATCTTGAGGGGTGCCTAACACCTTTCCCTCGAGATAATCTCAAGCCCTTACCCGAACTCTGGTTTTCCTTCGAATCCTTTGTTTTCTCTAAAAAGTGTCCTAATGCACTATAATCATTAGGTGGCGACTCTTCAAATTCCATAACCCAGCTCCTCCAAAGGGAACGAGAGTTATTTTGTCCATAATATCGTAAACCTGATTCCGCCCCTTTAGGGGGTAAAAAAGGGGGCGTCGACATATATGCCATGGATCAGTGTTTGGATGGGCACGCATTGCAGCAAAATTATGTTGAGGTATGAAACTTGGTGTTAGATTCGTATGATGGTCCTACGGGGTGTGATGGATTGTCAATATTTTGTTGTGGCAGTACTTGTTAAGCTTGCAGGAAGTTCTCTCGTTTGAGTCATTTTCTTATTGGTGCACGGATTGCACGGGTTGTGGCTTTAGATTGTGTTGATGTGGCATGACACTAGAATGACTGTGTTGGATGATATGAGGTTATTGGACCTAGAATGGATACTATCGTAATTGATTATAGAATAGTTGGAAGGATAATATTGGAAGTCGGCTTAGAATTGGCTATAGTTCTTGTCGAAGGAGGGAGAGTTCCATGACTTGTTGGTCTAATTAGTGGTTATGAGTTTCTGTGTGTTTCTTTCATCATTGGCAGTGTACAAAGGTTCAGAACAAGATTTTAGTTGATATGAGGTTCGTTACTAGTGTCGAGTTGGTTATCGAGCAGTTATTGCAGTCGAAAGTTATCGCTATAAGTATTTGATTTGTGTGGTATATCCTGTGATTGTGTCATGGGTCATAGTTATGGCTTGATACAACTTGTTCAGACTTTTAGAGTGTGTATATTCAAAGTTCGGGTCTTGTAGTAATTTCGGATGTTGGAAATTGGATACTATGGTTTACGGATTAAGGATGGAGTAATTATATTTTAGTCATGTTGTGTTATAAGATCTATATAGGATAGGGTGACATGGAATCACCCACGGGTATGTGCATAGTAATATTACTCGGCGATTTGACGACTTAGGAACAACTCTGTGCACGTTCGAGCACGAACATATCCTTAAGTGGAGAAGAATGCAACGACGACCCGACCGGTCATTTTGAGCATTTGCACTTTGCTTGGTAGTTTGGGGGCAGGAGTAGCTCCATATGATATATTAGGACTTGTGTGCTAAATTTGAGTTCATTCCGAGTTGATTTGATAGGTTTCGGTGTGAGTTTTTGGAAGTCGAAAGTTCGAAAGGTCATTAAGTTTGATTTGAGGTGTGTTTCGTCATTTTGATATTTTTATGTGTGTTTTGAGGCCTCAAGTAGGTCAGTATTATGATATGAAACTTGTTGGTATGTCTCGACAGGGTCCCGAGGAGCTCAGATAGGTTTGGGTTGTGTTGCGCTCGTTTTTCTTATGTTTCGACGGAGTTTCTTCAAGCATAAATGGTACCACGTTGAACAAATGAGCACCGATTTCTGTTTTGATTGAAGCGTTAGATCTGCATCATAATTACAGAACCATAGCAAAAAGAATTGTTAAATTTGAACATTGTATGAGGATTTTGGTCATTTTACTAAGAATTGGGTTGCCATATTTTTTGAGAATAATTACAAAATTATCACTGACTGCGTATTAAAAATCTGCACTATTTTTAACTATTAAAACCAACATATCTCCTTCAATATAAGGTCAAATAGAGTGATACAAGAGCCTAACTTGACTAAAAGTTTACAAAGAATCTATTGGAGGCATCAGAAGTGAGTTTCGAGATCCTTTGGCACAAGAAACGAGGTAGAATAGTGTTAAAACGAGGGTTTTGTTCATTTAACATATTTTGAGTTGAGGAGTTCAGAATTGGGAAATGTTCGAGGCAATTTTCAGCATATGAATTGGGGTAAGTGTTCTCTACTCAGTTTTGGTTATATTTCGTGAATCTATCTTCGCTTTCAGCTTTTGGTTGATATATTTTAAAGAAGAAATTGGGGGTTTTGGCCTTAAGTTTCATAGTATGATTTTTTGAGTTTTGAACACTGATTCGGAGTCAAACTTGAGTGATACTAGTATGGTTGAACTAGTAATGAATGGATTGACGGATTTTGTGGGTTTTGTCAGGTTCAGAGGTGCGGGCCCGGGTTGGGCTTTTTGGCTGATTTGGGGTTATTGATTAAAGATTTGATCTTTTTCAATTGGGATTGGATCCTTTAGCATGTTTGATGTATTTGAGTTATTTTTGATTAGTTTCAAGTCATTCGGAGGTCGGAACGCGTGTGCTATAATTCTTGGAGCATCGCTTGGATTGCGCGACGTCGGAATTTAGCTTGTTTAAGATTAGTAACTCTTCTAAACTTAGTGCCGAGAGTATAAAACCCCGAATTATGTGCTATGTGATTGGTGATGAGGTACTACACGTGCTAGATGACAGCCGTGTGGGCGTGCACCCTGTGAATTGTGACTTTGTTGTTCCCACGACACTAAATAGTGGCCCTATTTTTGTTGATATCTGTATTTTCACCATGTGATAAAGTAAATAAGTTGTAAATCATACTAGATATCATGTTTAGGATTTATGAAAATATTATTGGGACCCATAGTAGTCATTTCTTGCTGTTATCTCATTGATTTCATTAATATTTCGTACTTAATGATATTCATGCATTTATATCATATCTCAATCTCAAATATTATTCATTGGCACATCATATCATTGTTCTGGGTTAGTCTTCATGACATTGTGAGTCTGTGGGTAAGACTAGAGAGATTGATGACTGAGTGAGGCCGAGAGCTTGATTATGAGCGACAGTTATGGGATCGGGCTGCACGTTGCAGCATGTTATATTGATTTATGCCTGGATCTTGCTTGTGATAGCGCTTGGGATGAAGAAGCCCCTCCGAGTCTGTAACACACCCCCAGTGAGAGCGGATGATATTATATTGAGGTATGGATCTTCCGTGGACATGGATCTTATCCAAAGTATTCATATATCTGGAGGTAGATCTTCTCCATGGTGCCGGATTGGCCTTCCTCAGTACTAAGTGACTGATGGCCAGTGATATATATATTTCGGGATAGATCTTCCCTGGGCCAAATGGGCCATATACAGTACCGAGTGGTTGATCATGATGAGTGGAAAGTGTGAGATAGTGAGATTCAGTACTCTAAGAGTGTGAGTACATCATTCATCTCTGAGATACATGGCATTGGCATTCATACATGACATACAAGCATATAGATGCATTTTTCCCCATACTGTACGGTATCACGTCATTCATGACTTTTACACACATTGATATGTGGCATAGAGAGGTATTTCAAACTTGTTATTTGGAAAGAAAATAAAATATCTTATTTATTGTGAAAAGGATTTTTTTAGAAAAATTACAGTTTTCAAACTATCTTATATTTCATGATGTTTTCGGTAAAGAATTTGGGTTTTTCATTGATATTCTTGAAATGTGGGCTATTTTTGGAAAAATATGAAAAAATCATTCTATCTCTGATCTACTTCTTTACGTACTTGCTTTACACTGCTATGAACTGCTATTGGTTATTGGTATTGGACCCGACCTATGTTCCAGCTTGTCACCACTTTCAACCTAAGGTACATGGGGTCAGTTGTACTCAAACTGCACTTCATGCACATTGTGTGTAGATTCCGGATGTCGATATTGCTGTGTTCGATGGTTGCTGGATTTGGAGGCATACCTGCGTTCCTGATGTAGCTGCCTTTTGCTCACGATAGCCTTAGATTACAAAATTCTATTATGTACTTTTCAAATAGAGGATGTATTTTCTTCATATTAGCTTTGTAAATTCCATTCTTAGAAGCACATAATTTGTACTACCAGCCCTTGGGAGGTGTAATAGATCCAGATAATTTATTTTGTTTAACTGACTTATTAGTAATGTTGAAATCGAATTAGTTAGTAATTGGCTTACCTAGCAGGTTGGGTTAGGTGCCATCACGACTAGTGGATTTTGACTCGTGACACCCTCCTATCATGGGCCATATCCTCACTGAGCCGAAGCAGCGCCATGCCTTGCCTAACCACCTCTCTCCGATACTTCTTGGCCTACATCTACCTCTTCTTAGACCCACCATGTCCAAACTCTCACACCTCCTAGCAGAAATATTTGTATTTCTCCTCTTCACGTACCTGAACCATCTCAGCCTCAACTCTCGCATATTGTCCTCCACGGGTTCCACTCCCACTTTGTCCAAAATAACTTCATTCCTAATCTATCTCTCCTAGTATGCCCACGATCCATCTCATCATCCTCATTTCTGCTACTTTCATCTTTTGAACATGGGAGTTCTTGACTGGCCAACACTCAGCCCCACACAGCATAGTAGATCTAACTACTACTCTATAGAACTTACCTTAAGTCTTTGGTGGCACATTCTTATCATACAGAACACAGGATGTGAGCTCCCAGTTCATCCACCCCACACCAATACGTTGTGAGATCTCATCGTCAATCTCCCTATCACTTTGGATTATAGATCTGAGATACATGAAACTAATCCTCCTGGGGATGACTTGAGTATCAAGCTTCACATCCATATCCGCTTGATGAGTCCCGTCATTAAAAATGCACTCCAAGTATCTATTTTAGGCTTGCTTAACTTGAAATCTTTAGACTTTAGGGCCTGTCTCCAAACCTACAGCCTTCTGTTCACTATCACACCTCCTTTTTACTACCCCGGAAAGGTATACCAATTTAAATGACAATCGAAACGGGATTATTTTATTTATTCAAAGTCGCCACTTGGGATAATTTATGGTGTCCCAAGTCACCGGTTCAAATCCCGAATCAAGGAAAGATTGACTCTGTTTTATAGTCTGCGAACACAGAAATTCTAGTAAGGAATTCTATTAACCGATGGTCAATAAGGTTTCCACTAAATACATAACTTCATTATAGCGCTCAAATAAACATGACGTTTCTTTTCCAATTATATGTCCAAACCTCACTTAATTACTTTCAACCCATATTCAAAAGACAAGTAAAATGAACCATTGTACAGACAAAATGAAACTCCTTAGACTAATGTAGCGAAACCTGATCTTTCATATAAAATCCATGTATTAATAAAGTATGTATTTCAACATAGCTAGTAAAGAACAAGAAAGTTGAAGCTCTTTTTTAATTCCTTTCCTTTTATATGTTTATCAATGTATTAACTTATCATTTATAACTAAGATACATAGACAACAAACAGATTCAATCTGAGGATGCAAAGTTGAACATTTCTTCACTTTTCTTATAATAATGTAAAAATATAAATCACATATTCATTATCTATTGTAGAAAAAAATTACTCTAGAAGTTTGAGACAATTACCTAGTTGCAGAATTTCAGTAGCTAAATAACCCCTGAGTACTTAGAAACAACGAACACAGCATAAACAAGAGCCCAGCAACAATAGCCCCAAACGGACAGTAGAAAACAGTAGTTACAGAACTCAAGAATACACCCAAAAAACCCAGCAAGAAAGCACTTGAACTAGCAACTAGTAACCTCAGAAATTACTTAAGACATCCTTTTGTCTTTCCAAAGATTTTGCACACAAATAATACTCACAAAAGCTCTGACATTTCAGCTTGCCGTATGTACACATATGTTGATTTCTTTAAGATATATGACCCTTTTTTGAGTGTAAAAGATGATCTCTCTGTGTAAGATAGAGTGTTCTTTTATAGGAGAAGAAGCAAGCGTTCATGATTGAAAATCTGTCCAAAGGACATATTTATCACCAAACACCTGCTCTAACTATTCAAAATGACAAACTTTTAGTTCAAAATCTATCCAAAAGAGAGTATTTGAATACCAAACAATGACAGACTTTTTGGAGTTTTATACTTCAAAAGCACAGGAACAGTAAAAGCAACCAAACTTGTACTATTCCTTCTTTTAAATTTCAGCTTTTATCAGCACAAACTCAAATACTCAAATCCAATCCAATCATGAAATAGACAAAGTAACCACAAGACTTTAATTGTTACTAAATTGAGCATTCAAACAAACTAGATTAAAGCAATGTGATCTCTACAAACTAACAGTGAACAACTGAAACCACAAAATATTTTGCAAAACAGAATTTGGATGAGCATCGCTTAATTGTCATACAACGATCAACAACGAGCTCTTGTGATATGCACTAACAAGTGATTCACCATAAATATTACCATAGTTTAACTAACCTACAAATACTACTAACAAAATTAGGAACAAAGATTAAACCTTACAACTAAATCCGATGTACAAGCTGAAAAATCAAAAACGGGAAAGGGGAGACGGATTGAAGATTTACCGAAAACTCGAACAACCGGGCAGCGGTGAACCAACAGTAGTGGTGGTGGTGATTCGATCCAGGACATGGTTTTATTGTTGATTGATACCAAAAATCCTTAACCCAGTGAGCTGAATTTTGATGTTGGTATAATCGATAATAAATCATGTCCGAATCGATTGGTGGCAAGAACGGAAGAGCGCTGGAGGCAGCGGCGGTGTTAGGCAGTCAATGGTGGTTTCCAGAATTCAGTCACCGGATTTTCGGCACGAAACCAATTCCAAATAGTAGCCCCCATCGAGTTATACCCATTTATGTGAAAATTAGATGGAAAGAAGGGCTAAATCATCCCGAATTTATGGAAAAAGCGGCGGCTAGAGTTTCCTAGATCTAAAATTCGTGGGTTTTGAGAGATTTTTAGGGAATTTAGCTTGGAGATTTGAAAATAGGGGTTAAGGAGAGCATAGGGTGAAAAAATGGGGCCGAATGGCAGTGGTGGAGTGACGGCAGCTTTGAGAGAGGGTGAGAGAGGGATAGAGGAGGCTAGGGTTTGTATTATGTGATAAATGGCAAAAAATCTTATTTAAAAGGGCTTATATATCTTATTGGAGATTCAATCAGGACCGTTGGATCTTGATAATTGAAGGGCTGAGATTAGATCTTGGTTTACTTAAACAAAACGGTGTAGTTTTGGCCTAAAACTACATCGTTTCAATTCGCCCATGGGCAGCCCCTTGTCTTGCACTCTTGGCCACATTTAATTTCAAATTTGGCCCAATTTCTTCCTTAATCATACTTATTAAACTAAATTTATGCAACAAAATAAATTAAGTAACTTATTCTAATGATCAATTAACTAGATTAATTCACCAACTGAACAGCTAGTTAATTCTTAAAATGCACAAATGAAGAAAGAACTATTTTTTTTAGTATTTTATGATAGGAAATATGCAATTAAAGATACAAAAAATTCAGAAAAATAATTAAAACAACAAAACACTAATAACTTTAGGAGGTGTTAAAATAGTACAAAAATTAGGTATTCATAGCTGTCCCTCTTTGCTCGAGAACATGAAGAGTTTTCGTGCAAAGAAAAGTGAATGCCATAGCTTATTTTTGCTCACATATTACTCCAATGGAAGCAATTTTTGAAAAAAAGTGGTCGAATCTTGCTTCTGAGGTTGCCTACATATCCTTGGCTATAAAGGAATCAAGTCAATGTAGTTCTGAGAAATTTGGTAGTTAGGACTACCAGGCACTAGAGTTAAGACTGTTGTTGTTGTTGTTGAAGTTATTGTTACTTGCTGCTTACATCAAAAGGGAAAGAGAAAGAACTATATATGTCTGCAAACTAAGAGTTACAAAATTCCTATCTATATGCCTTATGGAGTCAAATCTTGATTCTTGACCTGGTCTTTTGTGTTGACCATGATTGGATCTTGATGCTCTTTGAAGAAAATATTATGACTCAATCTCAGTTGCTTGCTTTACTTGTTGACACCCAATTTTTCCTTATATATTTTTCAATATGCAAAATACTTTCAAAACACCATATATATGCATATCCAAGTGTTTTATTACTTTTTCATAATTTTTAAAGATTTAAATTGATTTATTTTTCCCTTTGTTATCCATAAAATCTCAATAATTACTTCCAAATTTATTATTTTGGTAATTTATCTATTGTGTTCTTATATTTATGATAAAATATAGCCAAGAAAATTTTTGCACATTTTTACAAATTTATTTAATATTTTTAAAGTTAAATTGCATATAATTACAATACTAGCCTCTTTTAAGATTTAATTGCATTTATGTTCACAAAATTAGATCTGTTATTTTTAAATAATTAATTATATACTATAAATTATTTTAGTACCCTTAATTTATTTGCAGAAACTATTTTATTATGTTTTATAAATCAAATGGGAAAAATAGGCTGTTTAAATGTTATCCCCCATTTTATTTCGATTATAGCCTAAATTGGACTCCAATTTAAATCCCAAATACCCTGACCCAATTTTCGTTCAAATCGAGCCACAACCCATTTAAATAACCCACCTGGATTCCCATTTAATCCTTGCCGTTGATCGTTTACATCAACGACTCCCATTAATTTTTTCCTAAATTAATTCCCAACTACCCCCAACCCCTTTTCATTCTTTCTAATCCGCCGCCTCTGAAACCCCTCCCCTCCCAAATTCTCTCTACAACCCTATCAAACCCTAGCGGCCACCACCCTAATCTACCCTAACCTATGCCCTTCCAAGGTCATCAGAGACTTATGACTGGCCTTCCATGGCTCCTTTGTGTTTGTTCTTATGCCTTTGAGGCCAGACCATGAAGAACTCTGGTCCAGCCTTTGTTTGATTTTAGTTATTGGCTGTTCTCCGACATCTGTGGTGTTTCTCCAGCTAGCCATGGCTATCCGAGTCATACCTTTGACTCTTCTTCTTAGATCAATGGCTTTCATGGCCTTTCTCATCATTCGGGGTCCCTCTAAAACCCTAAGCTCTAAGGTTTTTTCGATTTCTTTTAGATCTGCTTCAGATCTATGTTTGCTTTGAATTTCTAAATGTTTTTTCTCGAAGTTTCTTTTAAAACTCTGCTTTCAAAACTCTTTATCTTTTCCGATCAGGGTTTTCTCGTTATGTTATTTTGAAACTTTCTCTGATTTTAACATGTTCTACTATGTTTGCTCGTATTGTTCCCCTCTCTGAGTTTGCATGATAAAAACCCTAATGTCTTCTGAGTTTTTTCTTAGTCCATTTGTGTTTATTTATTTGGTTTACCTATTTATTATCTTTAGGATCGATTGGTGTTGAAAACCTCAATTTTTTGGGTTTATTCAAGTTTCTAGGACTATTTATTTGTTTGATTCACTTGTTCATCATCTCTAGACTCGATTGGTTTCAAAACCCTAATTTCTTTGTGGTCTATTCGAGTTTCTGAAAATGCTTGACCAATTCATCTGTTTGAAGTTGGTCGACTTGATTTGAAATTCTTTTTTTTCAGCATTTATTTCTTTATGTGATTCTGGTTTCTTGCTACTCGACTATACCTTTTCAGAAGGGCTTTTCACTTGACCCCTTGTATGCTTCTGATACTCTCTCTTTTCTCTATTACTAAGTCAATGAAGTTGACTTGCATGACTATCATGTTTCGAAGGTTTGTTGTCCACTAACTTTGTGTTGTTATTGCATGCTGCTTCTCTTGGGATCATAACCCCCATGTTTTCTCTAGTTGTTATATGTTCTTGTTGTCTTATAGGCATGCCAGTGTCACGAACCAAACTCTACTAAGGGTCGTGGTAGTGTCGGACACCTCTATCAGGCAAGCCAACAAAATTACTTGCCGAAGTTCTCATTTTAACAATCTTGAAAATTAAGCTTTTCCTTCAATTTATATAAATAAAAAGAAAGATAACTACTTCAATTCCAATTAAATAATAATTAATTAATACAAAATATTTCAAAATCATCCCAGAACCCGGTGTCACAAGTGCATGAGCATTTACTAAGACAGAAATAAAATGCGACATCCGTCCGAAATACAGTGGACAGAAAGTAAATATATTATGTTGGAAAATGGACTATACTAGATGCGAGCCACCTCGAATAATCCAACTCACCTAGTCCCAGAATCATCCGCGCTGCTACGCCCAATAGGCCACTAACAACACATGAAATTGTGCAACAAAAATGCACAGAAGTGTAGTATGAGTACGAAAACGACGTGTACTCAATGAGTATCCCGTCTAATCTCGAAGAAGTAGAGAAGAGATGGTCGACTTCGACACATACTAGTGGTCCAATAATAATGTCAATAATACATTAAATCCTAGATTTCTATAAACATGATTTTTAATCCAATAGAAGGAAACAAGTAAATAATTAATTCGTTTATAGGAAATTTCCAACATTTTCTTTTCATTTTTTATCCAATTATATTCAAGCCATGAAGAGGCAATAGCAACTTTAATAAGTTCAAGGTAACAGTACCAGCATGCGCAAATAATCATAGTGGGACGTACGGCCCGATCCAACATAAGAGTAAATTGTGCACTGCCGAGGGTCGAACGGCTCGAACCATAGATGCATCTATTACCCCGCTCGCGAACTATCCATGCGACGCGGTCAACATAAAATAAACATTCACCCTACTCGCGAATCATTCATGCGACGCAGGTACACATAAAAATACATGCTCAAATAACCAATTAAGAATTTATCGGGGAATAATTATTCAAATAAAAGCCACTTTCTCTTTTAACAATTAAAGAAAAGAAGTCAAATCCTTTGGAGAATGGATTTATTAATTCGATGTGGTTTAAGAAATTCTGGTTATCAATAAGATTACAAATATTCCAAATATAACATGCTTTTGGGTCCTACACTACCCGGACTTAAACATAATAGTAGCTATGCACGGACTCTCATCACCTCGTGCATACGTAGCCCCCACAAATAGGAGCACATAACCAATTAATTCACCTGTGGGTACATTTCCCTCTTACAAAGTTAGAAAGGAGACTCACCTCGCTCCGAAGTTCCATAACCGGCATTCCACGCCCTTCCGAAGACTTGAATCGATGCACAACGCTCCAAAATTCATGATGAGTGATGAAAATGGCACCTCAAAGCTGCTCCCAATTGGCTCCAATGGAAGAAAAATCGGGTTGAAATGAACCTAACCTCGGATCTTAAAAGACCTCACTGCCTCAGTAATTTCGGCACCTGCGGTCCCTTGACTGCTTCTGCAGTTCCGCAGGTGCGGTTGAAATACCGCTTCTGGGGCTCTCTCTAGGCCGCCCTTTTCTGCTTCTCCATTCCTCCTTCCACAGGTGCGGTCCCACTTCTGCGGAACCTTGACCGCATCTGCGGTCCACGAGCCCCTGACTAAAACTCGCTTCTGTGCTCCTCCTTCCGCAGGTGCGGTCCCGCTTCTGCGAAAATATGACCGCATCTGCAGTCCCAGCTCCCTTCACCTCTAAGTGCTTTTGCGGTTCCCTTTCCCGCTTCTACGGGGCCGCTTCTGCGGTTAACCCACCGCAGAAGCGGTTATACAAGCAACCAGACCCTTCAGCTATCCAAAATTCCAAATTTTGATCCGTTAACCACCCAGAATCCACCCGAGGCCCCCGAGACCTCAATCAAACCTACCAACCAATCCCAAAACACGTTACGGACTTCCTCGAGGCCTCAAATCATATCAAACGACACTAAAATCATGAATCGACCTCCAATCCAAACTTAATGAACTTTAGAATTTCAATTTTCTATTTTCGATGTTTAAACCTACCAAATCACGTCCGATTGACCTCAAATTTTGTAGACAAGTCATATTCGACATCACAGACCTACTCCAACTTCCAGAATCGGATTCCGACCCCGATATCAAAAAGTGCACTCCCGGTCAAACTTCTCAAAAACCTTCAAATTATATTTTTAGCTAAATTGCTCCAAAATGACCTACGGACCTCCGAATTCACTTCCGATCGTGCTCCCAACTCCAAAATCACCATACGGAGCTATTCACAGACTCGGAATCCCAAACGGGCATCGATAACACTGTAATGCACTATAAGCCAAACTTATGAAATTTCTTTCAAGATGCTACTTTCTACAATAGGCGCCAAAACGCTCCCGGGTCATCCAAAACCCGATCTGGGCATACGCCCAAGTCCGAAATTATCATACGAACATGCTAGGACCTTCAGATCCCGATTCCGAGTTCGTGTACTCAAAATTCCAATCCTAGTTAATTCTTTCAACTTTAAGCTTTCGAAATGAGAATTCTCTCTCCAAATCAACTCTGAACTTCCCGAAATTCAATTCCGACCATGCGTACAAGTCATAATACTTGAAATAAAGTTGTTCATGGCCTTAAACTACTGAACAACGTGCTAGAGCTCAAAACGACCGGTCGGGTCGTTACAGCCAGCATCTTCTATTGATGTACATGCCTAAAGCTAACCTTTGCCTAAGTACATAGGCTCTTTGAATCCTCAACCCCTGACCCCCCTTTTGTATGAAGTTATCAACTCTGTATTTTGCTAATTACTATTTCCCTATCACCCTTTACCCCTTTCCTTTTTCCCCTAATTTTTTAAACTATATTCTAACACTTCCACTATCTTCTTAGAACTTAAGGTCTGCCCCCCTTATGTGAGCCTTGCCTTGGGACCCATGTTTTCTCTAGTTGTTATATGTTCTTGTTGTCTTATAGGCATGCCAGTGTCATGAACCAAACTCCACTAAGGGTCGTGGTAGCGCCGGACACCTCTGTCAGGCAAGCCAACCAAATTACTTGTTGAAGTTCTCATTTTAACAATCTTGAAAATTAAGCTTTTCCTTTAATTTTTATAAATAAAAAGAAACATAACTGCTTCAATTCACATTAAATAATAATTAATTAATAAAAAATATTTCAAAATCATCCCAGAATCCGGTGTCACAAGTGCATGAGCATTTACTAAGACAGAAATAAAATACGACATCCATCCGGAATACAGTGGACAGAAAGTAAATATATTATGCTAGAAAGGGAATATACTAGATGCGAGCCGCCTCGAATAATGCAACTCACCTAGTCCCAGAATCATCCGTGCTACTACGCCCAATAGGCCACTAACAACACATGAACCTGTGCAACAAAAATGCACAGAAGTGTAGTATGAGTACGAAAACGACGTGTACTCAATGAGTATCCCGTCTAATCTCAAAGAAGTAGAGACGAGATGGTCGACTTCGACACTTACTAGTGGTCCAATAATGATGTCAATAATACATTAAATCATGGATGTCTATAAACATAATTTTTAATCCAATAGAAGGAAACGAGTAAATAATTAATTCGTTTATAGGAAATTTCCAAAATTTTCTTTTCATTTTTTATCCAATTGTATTCAAGCCATGAAGAGGCAATAACAACTTTAATAAGTTCAGGGCAACAGTACCAGCATGCGCAAATAATCACAGTGGGACGTACGGCCCGATCCAACATAAAAGTAAATTGTGCAGTGCCGAGGGTCGAACCCATCGAACCATAGATGCATCTATTACCCCGCTCATGAACTATCCATGCGACGTGGTCAACATAAAACAAACAATCACCCTGCTCGCGAATCATTCATATGATGTAGGTACACATAAAAATACATGCTCAAATAGCCAATTAAGAATGTATCGGGGAATAATTATTCAAATAAAAGCCACTTTCTCTTTTAACAATTTAAGAAAAGAAGTCAAATCCTTTTGAGAATGGATTTATTAATTCGAGGTGGTTTATGAAATTCTGGCTATCAATAAGATTACAAATATTCCAAGTATAGCATGCTTTTGGGTCCTAGACCACCCAGACTTAAACATAATAGTAGCTATGCACGGACTCTCGTCACCTCATGCATACGTATCCCCCAAAAATAGGAGCACATAACCAATTAATTCACCTATGGGGACATTTCCTTCTTACAAGGTTCGAAAGGAGACTCAACTCATTCCGAAGTTTCATAACTGGCATTCCACGCCCTTCCAAAGACTCGAATCGATGCACAACGCTCCAAAATTCATGATGAGTGATGAAAATGGCACCTCAAAGCTGCTCCCAATTGGCTCCAATGGAAGAAAGATGGGGTTGAAATGAACCCAACCACGGATCTTAAAAGACCTCACTGCCTCAGCAATTTCCGCACTTGCGGTCCCTTGACTGCTTCTGCAGTTCCGAAGGTGCGGTTGAAATACCGCTTCTGCGGCCCTCTCTAGGCCGCCCTTTTCCGCTTATGCATTCCTCCTTCCGCAGGTGCGGTCCTGTGATCACGCCCAACTATGCCCTCTAAAAGGACTCTGCGGACGTTGCGAATATAACCCGAGTATTACGCCCAGGGTCGAATCCACAGAGAGTTAACCTATCATTTACTATCTTCAGACCTACTAACTCTTAAGAACCAGCTTCCCAAATATTTGAATCACAGTTGATGGTTTCTTTAGTAACTAAGATTTCAGGTAAATTAAACAGTTGTAAACTAAAACGCTATGGTTGTAAACAATGATGAGAAAAAGCTAAGGTAAAGATTTCCCCTATTGATGGAATCCCTTCTGTTTATGCTTCATACAAATTTACCAACATATCTCTATCAATCATGAACACTCTTCTTACCGTAAATCTCTCCAGAGTAATCACAGTAATATACTATTGCACTCTCCCGAGATACACTAGCTAGCTTTATTAGCACAATTCACTTTAGATTACACCCAAGGCTTCGTTATCCCTAATACCACCTTTAAACCCGCAATTATAGATTCCTCTTATAATTTAGGAGTGGTGTTGTTCAACAATAACCTAAATATGCACTCTTTTCCAAGTTATGCACACTGAATAGGCACCGCTAATTGAGGATCCTGTCAATTAACTACAACAAACACAAAGTTGAACAAATAGAGATTTAACTAGCAATTTGTATTCACATAAACAAGAAG